>CM021102.1:132845496-132938972 GCA_007115665.2 Sequoiadendron giganteum | reverse complement strand
AGATAGAGTAAAGGGAGATATATAGAAGTGGAGAGGGAAGGAGAGATGGATGGAGAGGTAGGGATCAATGGAGAGATAAGTATTTAATAGAGGTGAGAGAGTGAAATAGAGAGAGAGAGGTAGGTAAGGAGAGGGAGGGGAGATAAAGGGAAGTAGAGAATGAAGGAGAGAGGGAAGAAGAGGTAGGGAGGGAGATATAGGTGAGATAGAGAGAGAGGAGGGAGGGAGGATATTTAAGGAGAGAGTGGTGAGATAGAGAGAAATAAAGTGAAGATGGAAGGGGGAGAGAGAGAGATGATAGAGAGAAGTAGAGGCGTAATGAGGAAGGTAGATATATTGAGAGAGGGAAAGAGAGAGGGAGATAAAAATAGGCATATAGGGGTAGGTTAGACAGAGAGATGTAGAGTGAATTTTGGTGGAAGAGAGAGAGGAGGAGGGGATATGTAAAGATGGATAGTTGAGATAGATAGAAGGAGAGAGATATAGGTAGAGAGAGGGCAAAGAGATATAGAAAGAGTGGGAGGGAGAGAGGAGAGATAGAAAGAGGGGTAGGGAGGGAGAGATAGAGAGAGGAGAGAGGGAGGAGAGAGATAGAGAGAGGTGATAGAGAGAGAACTAGAGAGGGAAAGAAGGTGGAGATATTGAGAGAGAGGAGGCAAGGAGGGAGAGAGAAATAGGTATAGAGGGACAACTAGGTAGAGAGAAGTAGATATGGAAGGAGAGATATAGGGAGAGGTAGGGATGGAGAGAGAGGTGAGACAAAAATAGAGAGAGGTCTAGGTAGATAGAGGGAGGAGGAGATAAAGAGAAAAATAGAGGGAAGGGGAGAGGGAGGAAGAGGTAGGGATGGAGAGAGAGAGGTGAGAGAGATAAGAGAGATGAGGGATGAATAGGTAGGGAGAGAGGGGTGAGATAGAGAGAAAGAGAGTAGAGAGGGAAGGGGAAAGAGAGAAGTGAGATAGGTGATAGAGATGTGTGATGGAGCTTAAAATTAGAGAGATAAGGAGGAAGGTGGAGAGATTGAGATGGAAGGAGGGGAGAGAGAGATGTATAGAGGGATAGGTTAGAAAGAGAGAAGTAGAGAGCAAAGGTGGGTGAAAGGAAGAGAGAGGGAGAGAGAGAGGGGGAGAAAGAGAGGTGAGATAAAGAGAAGTAGAAAGGGAAGGAGAGAGAGAGGGAGATAGAGAAAATTAGAGAGGGAGGGCGGGAAGGAGAGAGATGTGAGATAGAGAGAACTAGAGAGGGAAGCAGAGAGAGAATGACAAGATAGAGAGTAGAGAGGGGAGGAGAGAGCAAGGGAAGCAAAGAGAGAGAGAAAGAGAGGAGAGGGAGGGAGGGAAGGAGGGATAGGTAGGTATAGAGAGTAAAGAGAGATATATAGAGATTAAAGGAGAGGGATGAGAGATAGAAAAATGTAGAGAGGGAAGGAGGGAGGGAGATAGATATTGGAGAGGGAAGGAGAGAGAGATGGACATGTAGAGACATAGTTCTTGAGCTCAAGGAAGATATTGTTAGATAAAGGGATGGAGATAGTGAGAGAGAGATAGGTCTAGAGAATAAGAGATGAAAATGAGTGAGATAGAGAGAGAAAGATGAAATTTGACCTTCTGAGTACTAAAATTTGACCTCCTGATTACTGAAATTTGACATGCTGATTACTGAAATTTTACTGTTTGAAATTTTTAAGATCTTCCAAAAACTAGAATTTGCATTAACTCTTAGAGATCTGAAACCACTCTCAAACATCCTGCCTATATATACATGAAATATAACTTAAAGTATAAGAAATTAAATGTCCATATGTAAATGTCAACATATACTTAAAAGTTTATTTCATGTATATAGTTTCCTTGACAGAGAAAGCGAAAATCTAGTTATGTGCAAAGCAGGCCATTTGGCGCTCGCCAAATGACTCATCACATTTGGCACACGCCAAATCACTCATCACATTTGGTGCACGCAAAATTTGGAACATGCCAAATGTGATGAGTCATTTGGCGAGTGCCAAATTTTGAGCTCACCAAAAGGCCTGCTTTAGACGTGTTAATTAACAGGATTTGCTAAATTTTCTCATACTTTTGACCTTGCTCCCCATCTCATTTGCATGTCTTTCAATGAAAGTTTATTAAAAAAAATGTGATAGCATTAACCTCTATCTTAGCTATCTAAATATATAAAAAAAAAATCATTCTGATTTAGTTAAGGTTTTGATCCATGGCTTCTATTGTAAAAGCCTTCATTTTTGGTCAAAAACCAACATGTGCTAGGTTTAGGATAGATTTTTACACGTTCATCGGAATGGGAAACAAATTATGTTTTTTGAAACTAGACTCCATTCTACACATGATGAAGAAAATAATAATCAATTTTTTATTAGTTTGCAAAAAATTTGGGGGGGAGCACGCTCAAATTTCAGCTTTTCAGGATGTGTCCACTTTGAAAATTCATAAAATATTATATATTCATTAAAAAATTATCCGAAAGAAGGAGGATAAACTACATGGTGTGAGCTAATTTCTCACTGTTGGGATTTTTGAAATTCTAAAAAAACATTAACCAAAATGAGGGGAGCCCTCAGGCGCTATGCTATTTTTTTTCATAAAAATAGGACTTGTTTTGGGCCCCCCCTTTTTGAGACCCTTAATCTTCATTAATTTCAAAAAATAATAGTAGCTTAGAAACTAGACTCGGAGCACTTCAACTTTTTTTCTTGTTGCATCTTGAAATTTTGAGTGTAACTATCTTCATTTTCTCGTACAAATCATATTTTCCTGATTTCAGAAAAAAAGTGTCATCTTAAGAGCCAAAATTGTGTCACAGATTGGTGCACTTACCCAAATAGCTCTAATTTCATCATCCAAAATAATTTTAACAGAGGAAATATGACTAGTAATGATATTAAATTCATTTAAATGTTCTACAACTAAAGCACCCTCTTTCATCTTGAGATTAAATATAATTTTTTCATTAGAAAGGCTTTATTTGACGTTGTGTTCTTCTCATATAGATCATGAAGCTTTTTCCATATTCATGTTGTTGTCTTCTCTTTGGCAACATTAAAATACACATTCTTAGCCAAATATTGACGGATGGTTGCAATGAACTTTCTATCTAGCTTGTTCCAGTCTTCATCTACCATCATTGTGGGTTTCTTTGATATTCCCTCAATTGGAAAATATTGATCCTCCAAAATCAGTATATCCTCCATTTGGGATTTCCATAGGGAAAAGTTAGCCCCATTTAACTTCTCCATATCAATCACTACTGCTGCCTCCATGCTTGCTCAACAAAGCCCTACACACACTAGTCCTTTCGACAACTTGGCTCTAATACCAGTTGTTGAGAAAAATCTTGCCCAAACTATCTTTGTATTATCAACAAAAATATGAATCTGCAACAAAACATAATGAACAAAGCAAACAAAAGAATAAGATCAGAGGATATAGGATACAAGGAATACATAGTACATAAAACATGCTCATGAAATTAAAAAAAATATAAAGCACTATGAGCACATACAAAAATATATAATAGAAGAGCCCAAATACATCTTTTTGTTGCTGCACAATAAACAAAGCTTTTTTCTTCTTTCTTCTTACAAAAATGATTACAAATGTCTCTATAAATAGAGGTCTTAGAATTCTCTGAAAATGATTTGCAGTCAAAAAAAACATGCATAAAATATGGATGAGGGAGGAGAGATTAGACTGTCGGTGATAGAGAATGGCAGTGAGAAGCTTCCATATTTAAATGGTGCAGTTGGGAGAAACTTTGATTTTAAATGTTGTTTGACCCAGGGATGAGAAGCTTTGATTGACGCCTTTATTTGCTTCATATTGGCACATTTTCAACACCTCTGAAGTTGAAAATGTCTCCCAATTCTTTGTGTCACCAGATGTGGATGAAGGCCCACCAGTGAAAAGTGCCAATGCAAATTTGTTCTCCCGCACTTCAAAAGAAATTGTGGCTTGACTCAGATCTAAAATATAGCTTCCTTCTCATTTTGAGCCTTTGGTAATTTGGTCTCTTCAATCTATTTCTTAAGGTCATCTCCTCGTGCTAGAATAGCCTTTATGTTGTTCATATCCACAACTAGCTCTTCAGACCTTCAGTCAGGACTTTCTATCCTCTTTGCCTTGGGCTCTAGGCTCTTGGGTCTATTTTTGTTAGATGTCGACCGATCCTGCAAAAACTCTTCCAATGTCTGAAGTAGTTTCTCTGAAACTTTCTAGACATCAGGGTACTCTGATAGCCTACAAACTCCAAAGTTTTTGCATAGGTTGTAAAAGGTAGTAAGCTCATCAATCTTCTTGGAAACTCTTGAATAAATGTCGAATGAAGTGACACAGTCTTGGTATTCCATGTCAAAGAACCCATCAACAAAAAAATACAAACCATCATTAATGTCTTTGTAAAGCTAAAAAATTTCCTTCACAACCAAGTAAAGTGCAAACTAAACCAATTTGTTGTTCTTTGCAGCACTCGTTGGATAACTGGAAAGAAAATATGCCAAAATTATTTACCAATAAGGCATCTTATCAAGGATCATATGAAGCTTCATATCTAAGACAACCACTGGTGGAGTCTTTTCCACCTCTTCATTTTCTTGCTTTCGGGGGGCATCATATTCCCTATTTTGTTGTTTCTTTATTGAGTTGGACTAATTGACGGCGAGAGAGATGCAACTTCGAACTATGTTTGCTTTCCCAAATTCAACCCGATTACCGACTGTAAGTAGCTAGGACCCAAGGGTGACCGTCTGCCTCCAAGACTCTTCATCTTCTTGCATTGATGATGTTGCTTCCATGAATAAATATCCCTCTCTCTCTTGTGCTTACCGTGGATCTTGTTCTTGTCCCATCTTCTTATATGCATTACAAAGCGTCTTGGGACCTCCACCAGACTTGCGCTTAGGCTTCCTTCCATATCTTGACAGGCTATTACAACTTCATTCACAAGATTTAGGAGTAACCTCCACAGCTTCTTTGGTAATAGTAACCTCGACAATGGTTTCTGCAACATCAACTGCAGATGTTTCCACCAATGGAGCTGAATCAATAGCAAATTTGATATTCTCAGTGATTGTAACTACATTCTCTTCGATTTTAACCTCCTCTTCACCGACCTTAGAATCTATTTCAGTGATAGTTTCTACAAGAACTTTAGATTCAGCTACTCTACGCTCTAAAATGGCATTATCATTTTTCCTTTCAAAATAATCATCCCAAACCACTGTCTTTTTAATTTATGCATGTTTTGCAGAGTCTCGTGCACTTTCTTGCACAAATATTTTATCAAATTCCAATGGGTTAAGAAATTCATCAATGATTGAATCAACTAAATCATCTAACCTATCCATCTCACATGAAGCAAGGCTCTCTATGAAATACAAAGTGCCTACTTTGCTATCCTAAGCAATTACCAAGGCCCTTTTTGTGACTTTTCATCTTTTCAACTCAAAATCGACTTTACATCCTTGTGAAAACAATTGTCTAGCTGAAATCAATTTTTTTTGAGTTGAGGGAAATATCTAACATCTTGCAACAACCAACTATTTCCGTTTTTCTAAATTTATCAAACCATCCCCTTTGCCAATAAAATCACAAGATTCATTATTGCCAAGAAGAACCTTACAAAAGCCATCGCTTTGCATATTTTTGAAGAAATCCTTGCATAGAGTCGCATGAAACGATGCTCCCAAATTGAGCACCTAAACATTTGATGTTGTTTCTTCCTAGGCTGAAACAAGAACACCAATTGTTGCACCGACATCCTCTTCATGTACTAGACTTGCTTCATCTTCTTTCAGCTGATTTTTTGTCTTCTTCAAAAACCAACAATTCTTCTTGATGTGGCCTTGCTTACCACAATACCAGCAATTGACATCTCTCCTACTAGATTTGTTCCTCCCTTGGTGATTTCTTACGACTACCTTCATCAAGCAGTATTGCTCCCACTCAAACTCAAACCTCTTAAGCTAAATGATAGAGCACCATGGCTCTGATATCAATTGTTGAGTAAATAAAAGAAAATAAAACAAAAAAGCTAAAATAGCTAAAAAATCAAACACACACAGATTAAATAGAGACACAAATTTAACATGGTTCACCATCAAAATGGCTACATCCACCAATGAAAGAAGGACAAACTATATTTTATTAATCAACTCGAATACATCAGTCTTCATCTACACCAAGAAGGGAATTATATCAACTCTTCAAGTAAGTGAAGAGACATGAGAAGAGGAAGACAAAAGAGTAGCGACAGTTAGGCTTCATTTCCAACACTCCAAACTATTCACAATTTTTTGGGGCAGGTCTACTATTAATGGGTTTGAAATGATTATATTTATTTTTCCTATTGAGAACCATCCCTACTATATTTGGGTTTTAAAATATTTAATACAAAAATAAATAGCAATGTGCATTACTGTTGATTATCGAGGCATACAGAAAATAAAAGATTGGGAAATTTTATTCAAACTCGTGAACTTATCTATTGTTGCACCAATCCTCTCTCAACTTCATGTTGGCGTCATGCCAGTCTTCCTCAGTTTCTTGTCACTAGCATTTCTCGTCTCCCTATCACTATAGCTTCCCAACTTCCTGTCTCTGTAGCTTCTCAACTTCCTGTCACTGTCAGAGCAGACTCTTCTCGGGTTCCTGTCACTCCTGTATTCATCCTCATGCCACTAAATAAAGTTTCTCTTGCTGCTCTCATATTATCTCTCTATTGCATTCATCTATTTATGGTATATGTCATGTTAAAAAAATTCATTGAAAGGAGCGAAAACACTAGCTCTCCATAAGTGAGAAAATGATGAAGTTGTGAAATAGTGGGATTATTGTGAAGGTAGTGGTGAATATGGATGTATGTAAGGTAAAAATAGTGAGAGCCATGGTGGGAAAGGGATATGAAAAGCTAGGGAAATAGTGAGTTGTACTGTGGATCTAAAGGATGAGACCAAGGGTAGGTGTAACCAAAACTATGGTGGGTATGGTGCATGTAGAGAAGAGATTTGAAGAAGAGTTAGGGTAGAGGAGGGAGGTATTGTAAGAGATGAAGGTGGGATTATGGAGAGAAATATGATAAAGGAAGATAAAAGGGAAATACGATGAGAGTGTTGGGAAAATGAAGGTGTTATTGTGTAAGTCTCAAAGGATGAAGAAGCAATACAAAAGGTGTCAAGGTTTTGAGAGATTGCAAGGAGTTTTTTCAAGAAGAGGTGTGTAATGTTTAATAAAAATGAAAAAAAAATGGCATGTTGTGTTTGTTGGTTTGTACAAAAAAGTTAGAAAAAAGTAGGTGTAGGAATGTCAAATTCCCTAAATAAAAGGTTAAATTTTGTTTACCCTAGGATGCCATAGTTTGTAAATAAAATAATTACTTAATCTAGTTCCTTTCTTTCAATATACTAGCTAATTTAAAATAATCTAAAATGTGTACAATTTTATATACAATAGAAAATATAAACACATAATTTTTTAATCAAATCAATAAACTCTAAATATCTATTATGACATAAAATAGTAAAAAAGAGATGGGATAAAATGTACATATTTAGAATATCTAAATATTGGATTTGATTGAACTAGAAAAAAGGAGGTTGGAACCTAGCACATTGAATTTTAGAGATCTACCATTAATGGGGATATCAATTTTGGGACTAGACACTCTTATGAGACATTAACACTAGATGTGAGCACTCTTGAAACTCACTAGTGAGGCCTAGATGTTCTTATAAGAAGCTTGTGAGGTTGTTACACTAGTCCCTTTTCTTGGTAGGGCTCTAAAAAAATTAGTACTTATTCTCCTTTTTGTCCTAATTCCCATTGTTTCTATATATCTCAACCAACAAAGTTTGAAATCATATGTTATTACAATGTTAAACTATATGGGCAGGAAAAATGTTGTTTGACCATTTAGGATATTTCATTAGTCAATTCCTTAGGTGGTATTTTTTAACCTTCAACTCCAGACCTAGAAGATTGTTGAGGGTGTTAAGCCCTATGATTATAGTAGTGTATACAAATTTGTCACTATTAAGAATACAAAGTTAGAAAGGAGAGTTAGCTATGGTGTTGTGTGTAATGCACAAAATATACATGGTATAAAATTATGTAGCTATCTAGAGGGAGCAAAGCTACCATTCTTTATGAAGGGACCCTTTTTTAGAATGAATCATTATTGGAGAATGATATACAATAATCAAAATTTAAATATATTATGCGAATGGTAAATTATATATCAAACTATTCAATAACAATTTTATTTTCTTCTCTTTCCTAAATCTCTAGTATAGTCAAGCGATTTTAGATTCCTCACTAAAAATGTAACAAAATTTCAATTGATGATACTAATTGGGACACTCACTTATAAGTGACAAATATAAAATATAGGACACAAACATAACTAGCAATAATAATACAATATTATACAATTTAGTAGTTTGTAAAAAATAGAATGATCATAAATAACAACAATTATCTTAATGAAAAATATTTAATTATTAATGATCAAATGACCTAACCATTTGCTATACTTTATATAACATTAATATAAAATTACCTGTGAATAATTCTTTATAATAGTAATCTTATAGTTAAAAACATTCTAAAATATTAGAATAAAATTATCTAATTTATAAAACCATAAACAAATTTATGGGGAGTTTGAGAGGATGTTACGAGGGATCCAGAGACATGTGCTGCACTATAAATTTTGGCACATTGAAAACATTTGCATTTGTGTTTGCTGCGGATGAATGAATGAGATGCCATAATCAAATGCTTAAATATATGCGACTTCTAATTCTTGCACTTCATTTCGTGCTTTTTTGGAATTGTGCAGTGTCAGATTAGAGGTACTTTTAAAAGTCTAAATTCTATCACATGTAATTGTAAACATATGCGACTTCCAGCTCTGGAAAACAGAAAGCAAATACCTACTACTCTTGCACTTGTAATGTCTACTTTTAAACTGTCACATGTTAATGCATCTAACTTCTAAGCATAGCTCTGGAAAACAAAAAGAAAATAGTACTCTTGCACCTTTGCTGCTTTCGTGCTTTGTTGTAATGTCCCAGCATTAAAATACAGCTACTTTTAAACTCTCAATTTTGTCACATATGTAGATTCTGAAAAGAGGCCACACCTCTAAGCCAGCTGATTAAAGAAATGAAGCAGCAGAGAAAGAAAACAAACAAACTGACACAATGCTGATAAACAAAATAAACTGCAATCTATTAACTCATTGGAAAACAAACTTCACATTCTTTGTCTATTCTGCAAAATGCTATTAAAAGGAATCAGAAAAAATACTGCTCTGTTTTGAAACAGAGTGCTCTGTTATTGCAGCTTCAGCAGCCAAAAAACAAAAATACAGAGAGGATAATATATAGAGATATAAGATGCAGCCTCAGAAACAGTACGCTGCCCTCAAAAGGAAAAAACAATAAAAACAGATGTTTTACCCAAATTACAATTAAAAAACTAAATCGTATCTTCTATAATAAGCATGCAACACATGCTTTATTTGCAAAGGGAAAAAACTACGAATTAAAACAAAAAACTCGCTAAGAATAGTCGAAGCTATCTTTGCCATGCATAGCAGATTTTTCCTTGTTGGAAAATCAAGAATCTCCATCGCATCAATTATCTTCAACATATTCATGCACCTGTCCACACAAGTATTATGTTTTTTACGCTGAAGGCATATTCAATATGAAGTTGATCAACCTCAAATGTTTAATCAATGGCTCATTGTTATCAATAAACCTCGCCAATGATCAAAGTCATCTTGTCCTTTAATTTCCTCACCGGTCTTTTATTTATGAATACGGCACTATGGAAAATATCAAACTGCAAGTTGCATTTTATGCAGCCTTTGCAAGTTGCATCTTACGCGGGCTCTTCAAGTTGCATTTTAGGAAACCGCTATTGCAGGAAAACTGTACGGTGATGTTCCAAATGTAATTCGACTTTTTGGCACGCCTTGAATACTACCTGCAAGTGGGTAAGTATGCTTAGAACTGGCTCGCATTTTCCTACTAGCCGCGAGGGTTTATGTGAGGAAAATGAACGCCTCACTTTCGTAGCAGGTAGCAGTTGTAAGCAACAGTTCATACTTCACAATTCTCCCTGCTTGTTCAAAATGAGGGCTTTGGAATGGGGTATGGACATCCACCAAAGTGAAAATGATAGAGGGCGTTAGTCAGATGTAGTTACAACTACCCTGGTAGACATATGCAAAATGTGGAAGCATAGACAAGACACACGAAGTGTTTGACAAGATGCCTCAAAGAGATGTGGTAAGAGAGGGATAAGCAGAGGGATAGATAGAAGGGGAAGAGTGAGACTCACATGATAAACAGAGCTGAAGAAATGACCAGACTTAGACCATAATGATTGAAGCAATCCATGCAACAAAAGATGGAACAACTGAATTATAGGGATTGATTTGTGTCTAAAATAAATTGCCTACTAAAAAAGGGCATCTGAGATTTGATCAGTAAGACAATAATTACCTTTAAGATCAAGATCAAGATACCTGCAGATAGTCGGAAAGAGGACCACAAGCATGAGTAACTCTTAAAGCGGCATAAAAAGCTTGAACTATAGATGATGCCAGCACACAAAATCATAGCCCAATACAGTTCTAATACTAAATGCTACTAAAATTCGTACAATGCTTGCCAACTTCATTATATCCATATTGGCTGCCTCGGAGAAACCAGTTTAATATTTACACCTACTTTCATTGTAACTTATGTACATACAAACTTTTCATGTTTTCATAGAAACTTGTCCCTCCATTTTTTACTGTGGAGGCTCATTCAAAAATGCCTAGTTGCTTCTTGTCCACCTGAATAAATGAATCAAAGCAATTCAATCATAATCAATTTGAGGATATATTATAGAAGAAGACCTTAGCAAAAATATCTGAGTTTTACAACATAGAAGTCAAAATAGAGGGGAAAAAACTTGTCCCTCAATGACTCCCCATCTTCAATGTCTCTATTTGAGAAGCTTCTGCATATTTCTAGACGTGCTAGATGATTAGCAGGAAATGTTTGGCTGCCCCTACCCCAAATTTTACTTATCTATAATCTCCCAAAATACTATTAAGATCAACAATTCTATTTATGAACAATCGAATAAGGAAACTTTGAACGTTTCATTCTCAAATTTGACAATAATTTTCTCAGTTCATATGAGCATATTAAAAAATTTAAATAGAAGGCCAATTACATTTCCAACCATCAATTCAAAAGAAAGATCAAGGCTAAAACATCTATATTTATTAGTTATGAATTAGTAAACTCGAAATATAAATTTCAGTCATGTTTGGATTCATTTATAGTTGATTTTAAGCTATCACTTCTCCATTGAGACCTTTTTACACAAACAAATCATTTTACTAAATGATCTACCAACTAACCTCATGTACTACATTATGCCAAAAAAAAAAGGATCAAATTTTATCATAATTTATCCTAAATGACCTTAAGATCTTCAAAGCAATGCATTCATTTTTGTTTTCTTTGTTGTGACCGACTTAGGCTTAACATATCTTTGTTGTTTATTACAGGGTGCCTTGCCAACACAAGGGAGGATTTCGGTTCACCATAAACGGGCATTCGTACTTCAATTTGATGCTCATCACGAATGTTGGGGGAGCAAGGGACATCCATGTGGGGTTAATAAAGGGCAATGTGTATGAAACCTTCAAAATGACCATTTGTCTGTATTTATTAATTAATAAAATATAAATAATGTATTGTATCTTTATGAAGGTTGCATAGACAATTCCTCAATAAAGGGCTCTAAGACTATATTGAAAGAAATTTCACCCAATTGGAGTCAAAATTAGCAGAGCAACACGTTCTTGGGTGGACAGACCTTGCCCTTCAAAGACACCATCGACGACAAAAAAAATGTCAACCTCGTACAACGTGGGTCCGAGCAGCTGGAATTTTGATCACACTTTTAGCAGAACTCTGAAATGGTAGCTTCTCCCAAATTCTAATTGTACCTAATGAGTATGTTAGTTAGCATTGACATCAGGGATCAGATTCAAGTTTTAGCAAGTCTTCTTAGCTAGGGACTCTTTATTTTAGTATTTTCGTCTTCTAAAAATCTTATCTCCCCTATGTTTGAATTCACTTATTTTACAAGTTCAAAACATGTTCACTTTCTGTTAAAATTTGTTTCATATAAGAGAAGAATGGTTGGAGTGGGTTTCACTTAGACAAAAATTTCACAAACACTTTATAATATATTTTATTGTTTCAAACATTTTAACTTTTTCTTGCTAATGTCGATGTTACATAAAACGTGCCTATAATTGTGTCAATTTTTTTTTACTTAGTTTTGTATTCATTTGTAGAAATATGTTGACAAATGATGTTGTTTTGTGTAAAATTAAGTTTATTTTCTTAATCTTACCTACTCTTAAATTATAAGTATCTTTAGATATTCAATTTTCACCTTATCCTTGTGTATATATCATATTAAATTTGTCTCGTTGATCAATTTAAAACAATTATCTTTACACTTATCTACGTATAACTATTATACAATCCAATATGATTGTGTGCTTGTCCAAGGTCATTTTCAAAGTTGCAAGGTTGACCTTGTGGTTGTGGACTTGACCTTTTTCTTTTCAAAACTCAAATTCAAAATTTGGCCTATTCATCCCCTTTATTTTCTTTCCTTGCAAAATTTGATGATATGTATTATTATTTAAAGGCATTTAATTACATTTGTTTCACATCAACACACATTCGAGCATCTTATCTCATTTCAAAACATTGAAGGAACTATTATTACCCAAACATTTAGATTTTGTGCATTAAAAGGAGTAACAAATGTTTTGGGTAGGTGTCATACACCTTGTGATCTTGATGTTTGGAATGTTTTGTTTGATTAATTATTCATTCTTTATACTTACCATATTTGGGGTCTTCTATTTGAAGTGGCTCTAGGTGTGATGAAAGTTTCTAATTAAAACAACTTTTAAGGTGTGAGTATTCAAAAAAGAAAGAGCATGAGGATTTGGAGAGAATAATAGAGTAGTTATGGAAATGTTGGGATAACACTACTCAGCTAACTAAGCTTAATTTGGGTGTTGAAATTTATGTATGGAGATGGATGTCTGAATTTTTTTTTTTTTGTGCACTCATATATATTGAGTGCTAGGGTTGGAGACATTATCATACTATTTTATAGGTACAATAAAATTGTCAAAATATATCCAACATTATATTGACTCGTATAATTTATGAAACCTAATTATATTCTAAATTCAGAGGTCCTACCAATTCACCTCATGTACTGCACAAATATATCCAAAAACTAGACCAAAATATTGCCTAATTGACCTTCCACACCTCTTCGGCATACCCATTACACACTAAGATGCAATTGCTAATTTATTCTCTGTCAATATTATATAGATTATAAATCTACTTTCAACATTTTTGAAATTAGAATTAAAATTTGGCTAATTCCCATTTAATTTACCTTCTTATTAATTGATTTGATATATTTTTGAGTGATTATTTATTGATATGTAGTGATTACGTGAAGGCATTCCCTTTCCGAATCGAACGATCGGCTATGAAATTATTCAATTACAGTGCTAGACGATAGAGAGGGTGGCTGTGGTTGGATCTTTCACTGTTATTATTTATTGTTTGTCATTCGCCTTTTTCTCGTGGCTGATTCAATGCATTAAGATTTGCAAAACCTGATCCGTCCACATCTTTCTCTGACATATGCCAATTTTTCTCAGTTGAGATCCCACCGACCATATGAGTAGGGATCGCTATACTTTGGTGCCAGACTACTACTCCCACACAATTTCTGCGTGATTTCAAACCACCCAACTACTCCATTTATTTTGGACAGTGATGTATATGTTTAATGTTTAAAGATGATTTTATGCGGAAAAGATATAGCTGGTAAGTAGTGTTATTTTAGTAGCTAGTTAAAAACAAAAAGTCACTCTTTTTGTATGCAGAAAAAGCGCTGAAACATTTCTGAATTAATTATATAATATAAGGGAAAAGTTCTTTTTTAATTTTTTAGACTATCTGGTAAACCTTTTAATGTGACCGGTGATGCTGGTGTCACACGCCCTCCGGTACCATAGGGTAGGGGAGATTAGACCTCGCGCCCTCCAGTACCACGGGGGTAGGGGAGACTAGACCTCGTGACCAACCTCCTGCAATAGGACAGATTTTGCCAACCAAGCTAGGGCCCTCATCCCATAAGGGAAAAGTTATTTCCGCTCATGTTTCAATTACTGTTTATTGCTATATCTATTAAAAAAAATCGAATGTACTAATAGTTGTCCACTTTATATTTAGTAGTTACAAAAAGAACTATTTTATTGGAGTTGTGCAACTTTATTTGTACCAATAGTGAACATTTATTGAGGCATTTGTGCATATGTATTGGACCAGATATGCATTTTTTTTTGTGGTGGTCAAAGAAAGTATTTTATACAATATGACCTAATTAGAAATGATTTTGGAGTGATTGCCCTAATCAGACTATATGACCTAATATGATAAATGCAAAATTTCGAAGATAAATAGATGAAAATGGTAATTTGCAAGTGGATCTAGAAAGTGTAGAATGATTTGTACCTATCAAAAAAAAATTGGATTTAGTATGGGCAAATGGGTCTTTGATAGGGGGTCCTCAAACTATCTTTGTAGTCTTCTAGTGTTGGATTTAAGCTCTTGGTTCTTGATTGTAAACTTGTTAGAATGTAACCAATAAATTCTATAGGCAATTTTTTCATTTCGTGACAAAGTTGGTGACAAAAAATGCAACACTCGTCAATATGCCTTCAATCTTCCTTTGATCCTTTCCAAACATGTAACCTGATCATTCAAAGAAGGGGGAAATGTTGTGTCATATATAGACTCGCTTCAATCAAACCTCGTGTATGTGTTCCCATTTCCACAATGGCAAAATATAAATGATAAATGATAATGGAAAGGAGGGAATGATGAAATCACAATGCTCTACAAATCACCACCCTTCAATGGCTTTCTTAAAGGACTTAAGGCATACACATCTCTTCAAGAATTTGGTTCTTGTTTGCTTGAATTCTTTGGAGACCTACAAAAAGATGTTAGCCTTCATAAAACAATGACAGGATGAACACACATAAACTTTTACATGATGTTGAATCTTGAATTGTTGTAATAGTGCTTTGAAATTCTACTCTTGACTTGCTCTTAATAACATTTTTTGCTCATGAATGCTAGATAATGTGTATTATTTTTCAAATGGTAAAATAACGAAGTAGTTATAGGTGTTTATCCAATTTCTTGGAAATTAGATTCCAAACGCCGACACTTCATATTTGAATTTTGGATGTTAAAATGTCGCCAACAACATATTTGAATTTGGGTCTTAGCCAAGAAGGGGGACCCATTCGCCCATGGGAAAATAGGTCCTGGCCCAAATTTATAGGAAACACCTAGTCAAGAGAAAAATAACAATTGGTTGTATTTATTTAATGCTTGCATTTTTTTGAGAAATGGTAAAACATATACTTTGGAATGCATAATTTGGAAAATTAGAAGCTCAATTATGTCCAATAAATTAGAGGGACAAAACATAATGTGAAATTGTTAAGGTATACAGTTTTCTACACTACATTTAAGCCCCACTTTAGTGAGAATATGAACTTACGTTGAAACTCACACTAAAGAAGATAAATATATGTCAAGAGGGATTTGATTGTCTGAATCTTGAAGAGATAGGATGACTAAGAATCAAGGAGGTGGTCAAGCCTCTTGATCTAAGATCCCTTGGAAAACCAACATAAGCACAAACAAATGCACATGTTTGATATACAACAAGAAAAGATACATAAACATGCAATGCCAAAGTAGATGCAAAAAAAATGGCTATGGGTTAACAAGATCTATTATGCTAGCAGCCATACAAAAGGGTTCATGAAACACAATAGAAAAGTTTGATATTTGCTAGGTGAATCACAGATTAGGAAGAAAAATAGGCTAGTGAGGATCGTTTCTCACTAGGTGAGCTCCCAAAATATGTAGCAAAATGAGAAATACACACTGGGTATATAAGGCATGCTCATAACCATAGCAAGTGTTATACTCACTGATAATCTTGATAAAGTGCTATGAGAATTTATCAAAGTTCTATATCAATACTACAGTAAGTTCAGCCCCTATGAACTAAGTGAAGCTAAAAAATTTGTCAGCGCACCACTAAGTTTAGCTCCTATGAACAAAGTGAAGCAAAATAACACCAATGCATGCGCCCACTTTAAAGGAATTTCAAAACACCATGTTGTGAGTAGTTAATTTAAAGTGGAAAAAATGATAAATGTCATGAAACAAAATATCACAAGAGCTTATTTGGAAAGCCCTATTCTAATGATATGTTTCCAAATAAACTACATCATGATAAGGGATTTCCCCTATAATGAAATGCCATGAATAATATAGAGAGGTGCATTGAGGTATCCATAGATCTTGGGTCAATATATATTTTTTCTACAAATATAATACAACTCAAAACTAACATCATTCCCCAAATATTGATGGAAAAATGAACACAAGGAGGAATGACGCATAGAGAAGAATTTTATTTTTTTGGGTCAACATGGAAGAGACCTAAATGTCTCAACACCTTGCACCATCCTCGAAAGGAAAGAACAAGTTAAAAGAAAAAGACAAAGTTTATGACATATAGAAGAATGAATATATAAATAGGAGAATGTGATGACAAATTCATTTCCTTTGTATGCTTGTGCCAATGGAGCCACAACGGTCATCTAAAGTAAACTTACAAACATAATCACATACCAAGAAGTACAATACAAGAGATCACTTTGCATGCAAGCAAACACAAAGAACATAGAAATCAAACACACAAAAGAAGTACTTCACATTTGAGCCAACCTAGAGTAGGTTGTTTGCATCCCAATCTTGCTCATCATATAAGGAAAGCAAACAAATAACCAAGTGGATTACAAGTGTTGTACTAGGAGCATCACTAGGTTCAACACATGATAAGTCACTCTCATCAGGGGGATCATCATTGTTGCCCCATCTAACATCATAGAAGTGGGAAATAATAAATTTAGCTCATTATGCACTTCTTCATAAATTTTAGCAATCTCCTTATCATCATATAAATTGATCACAATAGGAGGTTTTATGATTATTGCATTTGAATGTTCTCGTTTCACCTATTATTTTTGTTCTATGTCTTGTTTCAGTGAAAGTTGTATTTATTTTTGAGTTGTTTGAATAGGTTTTAGTTGATTATTTTCTTTTAATTGATGAGAAATATCAAGTCTACATCTAATCTCTTTAGCATTTTGGTTTCTTCATGTGAGATTTTCAGCTTATAAAGTTGTAGGAGTGGGTTTCTCAACCATCGCTCTCTTTTCTCCCCTTAATGGGGGAACTAAAGGGGCCACCGGGGGTTGGGAAACCATTGTCTCTATAGGTCTATACACGTGTTTTATCTTTGGAGGCACAAAATGGATCACCTTATTATCTCTTGTTCTTTTATAGGAAAGTGGTGGAGGAACTGCAAAGTACTTACCTTGTTACTTGGAAGAGTTTTTGGCCCAATCATAGGTTCATCAATGATAGGCTACAAGAAGGAAAAACCATGGACTTATCTGACTTAGGAATATTGCTAAGAGATAACTCTTCTATGTGCTTTGCCTTGAAATTTTGATATGAGGGAATGTGGAGGATCATCATGGAAAAAATAGGCCCTTAAGTGGCGATAAAAATTTAAAAAATCAGAGCTAGGCAACTTGACAATTTTTTTTGAATAAGTTATCTATATTATTTCAAAAATATGTAAGAATAGAATTTGTAGAAAATTGAATGTAGTTTCTAAGCTACTAGGTTGATTTACAAAAAAATTATATCTATTTGGTGAAAATTTGAAATTTCAATGCACTAGTACTTAAATTTCAAGAAAAAACAAGAAGTAGGTGTCTGTCTGACCACCCTAACCATAATAAAATGATAATATTTTTTTATAAGATTTTAAATATAACTAGAGGATTCATTTCATGATGTGATGCATATTGTTTTGTAATTTTTTTCGAAGTAAATAAATAATTATGATTTTTTTATTACAACTTTTAAAAAATATAAAAATTTGTATCTCTGACCAACTTAACTTGGTCAAAACTTCACAAATTTTTTATTTTTTTAATCCTATAGTATGCAGAGCATAGAATGTCACACATGCTTTATATTCAAAAAATGTGATACCGTTTGAAAGCTATAGATGTTTTTCAATCAACCTATCAATTAGGACTTAGTCGTAATTCAAATAGAAAATGAATAATAATTATTTATTAAATTCAAAGTAAAGAATAATTTATATTGGTGGAAAGCTGAGAATATCCCTTAAAAACCCTTTTCGTTTCATCAATTTTGGGTAAAAAAAAGGTCGTCAGCCACATTGGCCATCATATCACTTACATTTCACCACTTTTTGGCCCATCATGCTCCTGCACATACCCATGACTTGAAAAATAAATCTTCATGAGGCTATATAAGTTCCATAGGTTGAGGCTGAAAGAAATCTAGTGAAAAATTTACATGAGAAGATGAAGGATTAAAAACACTATGATACACTATAAATATCTCATTTTCAAAGGAGAACTTTATGCACCTATGAATAATCGACAACCTAGCTTCACATGGATTTGGTCCAATGTTTGCATGATGGAGAATGACACATCCAATTATTTTGTTCCAAATTTTAATGGAAGATTACAATCGAACCTATTGTAGGGTGAGAAAAACCATTAAATGTGTTTTTATCGATGCTTTTGATTGTTCATAAGAATATTGATAAATTTAACACACAAACAAGAATTCGTTGGTGATCACACTCTGTACACACACGAGATCAGTAATTATCCAAATTGTGTGTTTATCATTAATTCATCTAATGATATAGAGAGGACCATTGGGTGCATGTATAGAGCCATCAATATGTGTGAAAGCAATGCTAGGTAACAAAGTGGTTTGGCCCTTATGAGGTTGAACGACTATGAGAGTTACCATTTCATGTAGATCATCACCATTATCACTCATATCATCATCATTATCATTAATATCCTCAATCTTATCAACATTCATCATAGCATTCTTGACTTCAATAGCTTTCACAAATTTCATTGAATGATTTTTGCATTGGGTTGGTGAATATTTGCAAAATTTGTTTAGGTGGGGCAACTGACTTATTTCCTTTGTCATTAACACCTCTCACTTGGATATGATTAGAAACAATGAGGTTTTGTACTTGATGTTTAATATGCATGCATTGTTATGTGTCATGTCCACTTTGTCGATGATATTGGTAAAAGGCATTAGGGTTATAATCTGGAGGAAAGGGTTCATTTGTGTTCATAGGTTTGATCAGGGGTAAATGAATTAGGTTCTTACTCAAAAGATGGGTACTACCACAATAGTGGTTTACACTTTCTAGGAGATCTTGATTTTTTCTTAAATCACATATTTTTAGAAAATATAATGATTTAAGCCTTGAAAATTTCCATTTAAATGATTCCAATTGAAGAGGATTTGATCAAACCACCTTAGACCAAGCCTCCTTGGATAGAATCCTGCTAGTTTTAAACCATACCTATAATGAAGTCTCCTTTACACCTATCAAAATGCTAATAAAAAACCACTTTTGATTTACCTTTTGGGGGATCAAATGAGTCCATTTAAAATTTATTTTTTGTAAGTATGTATTCCTTATTATAAGCTTCTAAAAAATATAATTTTAATTAAATTTAAATTGATTATTATATTTATTTTTTATTTCTTATGAATGTAGGTTTTTCATCAAAAATCAAGCTCTTTGTTCTGGACATGTGGAAAAATAGTAGATTATCAAAATAAAATTTTGAAAAATATGTTTAGGTTGGGTATTGATGTCCTTGATCCATTAAATAATAGTAATAATAATAATTTTGATACATACAGAAAAATTATGTTGTATACAGTCTTCCTATGTCTAAATTGCAATTGGTTTAACTTTGACACTTCATTAAGGAAAACAATATTTAATAAAACACTATGAAAACAAATGAACTAGTTAGATATCATAGTTAAAAATCTAAATTCAAAAAGATAAGAATTTTATCCTTCATACAAAAAAAGTTATGCTGTATACGGTGAGCATCACTCCTAGAAAATGTTGTTTACTAATAAAAACTGTGAAGAAAATTTTGCCTTTGTGTATATTTTTTATCTTTCGGCTTTATTTTGTACTCAGGAAGATCCTCACGCAAGGAGTTTGTATTTTCAATAGATGTGCAATGTGCCACGTTGTGGCTACGCATGTCTCAACGAACATTTTTTCTCTAGTTGGAAATTGGACCACATGTCGATCTGGCAGGTGTTTTCTTATTTCCGCTTTTTGCAAAGATGAAGTTGTCCGCCCTTTTGACACGTCACCCCTTTTGAATCAGAGTCTGTTGGAATGTGTTGTACCTTTTTCCAATGAAAAGATATGAGTCGATGCTGCCAAAGCCACTTGGGTGATCGATAGGACTATTGTTAGACTATCTTTTGGGATCAAAGCAATTACAAGGGATGATCCTTTTGAAATATCCAAACGACATAAATATGATAGCTGAAAAAGGTCTAGAGCTGAATTTACAAGCTATCAGGTTCGGACGTCTAGCAGTTATTAACTCTAGAGGAGGTCGGCCTTTTCTCTACTGAGGCGGCTATATATTAGAAAGGATAACATGAAGCAAGGGTTCCAAAAAGTTTTCCTATGGGAAAAGTGTTCTTTAGTTTTCTTAGTTGGAAGAATAACTTCTTTTAAAAGTTTATAGAATACTGCTTCACTCTGGCATGTTATGTCTATTTTATGATCAAACTATTATTGGTTTGGGATCCGATCTTTGTTTTAAAGTTTATTTGAGTTTGAAATACAAGTTATTCTGAAGAAATGCTTGAAACAGTGCATGATATGGTCTTTTTCAATATTTATTTTATTATATCCTTGTCCAGAATAGAATACTGTGTCTTTCTGATCTAAATAGTTTTGGTTATCAGATTTCCATGTTGTTTGTGTATATCACTGAATCATAAAATTTAGAAACTAGACTATGTCATTGAAATTCTTCATTTTCTTTGTAAGGTTCTCATTTTTTCATAATATGCTATATTAAGAGGAAGGGTTTATATAGCTTTTAGAATGTTTTTATGTTAACTATGGAACTTCTATGTTTGATTCAGATCTTAATAAGCATTTCCTAAGTGTCGATTGAATGACTGCATATGTGCTTGTATCGAGCCTCTATTGTTCATTCTCCTCCCGTCAATGAAGGGAAGTGGTGTTTTGTTTCTCTCATATCACTCATAGAGGGAAGTTTCTGATTTTGAAATGTTGTAAAAGCATTGGTGCATCACCATCTTTCATGTTTTACTATTTACTTTTATTTTTCCCTTTTCCCATAGAGAAGAGTCGAATTTCTATAAAAATCCCAGAGGTATTCAGTGAGACACATATTGTCCCCCCACTCGCTGAATTTTCCATAAGACTATTGGAGAGGCGCAAGATTTTATGATCAATAGTTCTTTCTCTGGAATGCCCAATGGGACCTATTCCAAAAGCCTAATTAGAAGTTTGAAATATCTCTAGATCCGACCAAAGGAAAGAAACTAAAATTTTCATGCCCAGGGTTCAAACAAGGGCATCATTGAAGGGTAATTTTTAGTACTCTCAGTCACCAACCTTGGTACCTAGGAGAAGAGGAGTTGTAGGTTCTATATCACTTGTGAGAAGTAGAAGTGTAAGAAGTAGGAGTCCGGAGTTTAGAGTTTTGTCTACTCCTCTTGGAGGCCGAAGTTTCCAAATAAGAATACTAGTTTATCCAATTCACAAGAATCTTTTCTCTATGGCCCATATACCCCCTCCCACTCCTAGAAACTTTGTGACTTGGGATAGTGGTAGTCCACTCTAGCCACCTAATCCACCTGATGTTTGGCCCTCCATACCGCTAATGCCCTCAAGGATATTCCAAAATTTTTTGGAGAGAATTTAAAAAACCCTTCTGAACACCTTCAAGATGTAGCGATGGTATGTAGGGTGCACAATATCATGGAGGAAAATATTTCTATGAGATTACTAGCTCCTTCTTTCAAAGGGAAGGGTCAAGACTAGTACATATCTCTAGCTTTTGGTACTATCACTTCATGGGATGTGTTCAGACAAAAAAAATTTGAATGCTTTTCGAAGAAGGGAGATCGTTCCTCGCTACTACATCAACTGATCACCATCAAGATATCCCTGCAAGAAGCTATGAGTGACTTTAACACCAGGTTTAACAAAACTTGGCAGAGGATCTTGACAACTACATGACCTCCAACTGCTATGGCTTTCTAGTTCTTTCTAAAATCCATCAATTTGGATATTGCAATCTAGATAACTTCCATGGGAGGAGATACTTTACCCGATGACTATGATTTGGTAGTCCACATAGAGAATAGTTTGATAGATGCAGGAAAGCTACCGCCATGACCTCTGATGCCCGTCTATCCCAAAATCTCAAATGCTTTGCTCTGACAAGATTCTTCTTCGAGCACTATAGTGACCCATACAATAAGCCTAGCTCCACCCTAGTCCATGTACGTGTACCCTACCGCACAACCAAGTACACCAGATTCTTCCTCTATGACAATAGACCTTAATGACATGAAAATACAGATGTGATCTTTCACTAATGAGCTAGTTCTCATCAAGTGGCAACAAATAGCTCCTCTGAAACAAGAAACTCAAACATACCAATGGGGTAGACCTTTCTATCAACAAAATCAACAAAGTACATATCAAGGACTTTCGGGTCGGGGAGGTCAGCAAGCAACTTATGCCAATCAAATAGTCTCGTTTACTATGCTGTAGCAAATAGTCAAAGATAGTCAGGGCTAAGAGTTGATAACATGCCAAAAAAACTTGGCAGATGATGAAAACACATGGTATTTTCCTTGCAACAATAGCCACATGCCTCGAGATTTCCCCAGAGGAAACTTGTAGCAGAGAATAGTGGAGAAGAGGAACAAAGGTATACAACCTAGCATAGAGGAATATGAGTCTCTCGAGATGGAGAACGCTCAATTTAGAGCGCAAATGCAAGGGATGTCCATAGAACAAGAGCTGGACATAGCACCCGATCAGGCACATTTCTCTTGGATGGAAGAACAAGACCCAGTCTTTGTGAATGAAGCCCCAACAACTAGCCTTCCGAAGGGACAATCAGATTAAAATACCAGATCTAAGAGAAGACTCAATGAGGAGTATGTGACACAGTCTCTCCCTCATTCCCAGCCTTGCCAGCTGCCATCATCTGAAGGACAACAGCCTCAACCGATTGTTCGGTCAACTGTCCAACTGAGTTCGTAATGACATATTCTATCACTACCCGACAGATTTCCTGATAAAACATTCAATCCGTTTAAAATGGATCGCTTTCCATAGAAGCTCAGGGAGATTCCGTCATTTAGACCCAAAGTTCATCCAGTCATAATGCTTAATGTAGTAGAGCAGATGAATAAAGTGCCCGCTAATGTGTCTCTATGGGACGTAATATTCATCTCAGAGCAAAGGTCATTTCTTGAAGGAGCGCTGAGAAATGAAGAAACAAGGTCACATGCGGACGAAGCTCCGCCATGTAATCCGAATGAAGGTAAAGTCCCCATGTCAGATCCTCAAAATCCGAAGGTGGTAGCCTATACAAATGACGCAGAAAAAGTAAAAGAGGGAGAGGGAGAGATAAGTAAGCCAAAGCCCACTCCTTTCTTTTTAACATTAATTGTGGGGGATAAGCTTTTGGATAATAATATGATTGATTCGAGAGATAGTAAGATAGTCATGCCAAAGAAAGTGGCAGATGCCTTAATGCTCAAGTATGAATCTTTGGAAAAGGGAATCATGGAGTTGGATGGAAAGAAAGTTCTGATGGTCAGTTAGATAAAATATTTATCTTCAACTCTTTTTTTGTGTTCGAGCCAGACAGTCTCACAAGAGGTAGTGATAATCAACATTCCTCCGATCTTTGAAATGTGTCTCTCTAGAGATTTCACCACAAAGTTGGGCAGATATTTGGCACTAGATTGGTCTCACTTGATACTAAGGACTAAGCATCAAGTAAAGGTGAAGATTCTTTCATAATCTCTACATTTGAAACACATAGGGAATAATGTTGTTCTCTTCTTCAAGGTTGCCCATACTTTTGTTTCAAAACAAGAAGGGTACTGCATTGAGATGTTAGAAGAGGAAGAGGACACAAGTGAACAGACCCCCGAAGAGGAGGTCTTCCTTAACTAGTTCATCGATTCTGACCCATTTGGCAATTTCCATGCCACGGGACTAGGTACTTATGTCATATTTGATGTCAACATGGTCCATCCTAAGTTGATGGAAGATCGGGTAAGCTATAATTATCCGATGGATAATCACTTGTGGACCTTGTACTTTGATGACGCTAAATGCAAAGCTAGTTTTTGATCAGGAGTCTGATTATTGTCTTCGATAGGATTCAAGGCCCTTAGGGTTTATCATTTTCATTTTTTGTGCTCAAATAACAATGCGAAGTATGAAGCCTTAATCCAAGGCCTTTTCCTTGCCGAGCAGATGGGTATGAAAATATTGCAACTATTTGGAGAATCTAAGTTGATAGTAAGCCAAGTCGATGGCCAAGCAATGAAAAAAATACTAGGATGAAGGCCTATAGTCATCGGATATGGGACCTAATTGAGGGTTTTGAAGCTTTGAATGCGCAAGTTATTCCCCAATCCCTAAATGATATAGCAGATCAGATGGCTTCCATCGGGTCACAATTTGAGCCTTTTTCAGACTCTAAACAAAGTGCAATCTGCATTGTTGTCCAACCATAAATTCCTGACAACGAACAAAACTGGTAGGTATTTGAAGATGATGCCCAGATAGCCACCTTTGTTCAAAAGTCCTAATGACTTTCCAACCATTCAGAATCAGAGTTTTAGGCATCCGAAGGATAAGTCATTCAACTAAAAGGAAATAAATTGCTTCGGGGTTTGATTTTTCTCAAGAATCTTTTTGATTGTGAACATGTGAGGAATGGAAAGAAACGGTTCACAACCGACAAAAATGATTATTAAGAGTTGGATGTCGAAAATGATAAAAGATTGAAAGTTGAGAGAAATGTACAATGGGAAGACAGAGAAATATTGAGGAATCTATGCTCCAAATATGAAGGAGTTATAGGATGGACTTACGATGATCTCAGAGGATACATCCATGGTATAATTTAGCATACCATCAACTTGGCGAAGGGGTCGAAACCCATTTGACAAAAACAAAGGCCTGTCAATCCAAAATTTGAAGCACTGATGGTGCAAGATCTCACTAAATTGATCGAGTCCTGAATCATTTATCCGATTAAAAACTTCACTTGGGCGTCTAATTTGGTACTGGTTCAGAAGAAGAACGGTGACATCAGGCTTTGTGTTGATTTGTGAGACTTGAATAAAGCCTTGCTGAAGGATCATTACCCTTTGTTGTCCATGGAGCAGCTATTGTAAACAGTTACCAAGTCTGAGATGTTCTCATTGCCTAATAGTTTTTTAGGGTACAGTCAAGTACTTGTCAAGGAGAGTGATCAACACAAGATGAATTTCACCACCAAGTGGGGCACATTCGCATATGCAAAGGTTGCCTTCAGACTCTCAAATCTTGGCGTGACCTTTCAGCGGGCCATGGGCATCGCCTTTGCAGGATTTATTAATTCAATCATTTTAATTTACCTGGACGATTTGACAGTCTTTTGAAAGGTGGAAGCTGATCATTTTGAACATCTAGAGCGGATCTTTCAGAGGTGCCAAAAGTTTGGGATTTCTTTAAATCCCAAAAAATGTGTTTTCGAAGTACCTCAAGGTAAACTTCTTGGTTTTGTGGTGTCAAAGGAAAGAATTGCAATAGACTCTGAAAGAGTCAAATCTATATTGGATTTTCCTTTACTAGTAAATCAAAAGGGTTTATAGTCTTTCTTAAGGAAGATTAATTTTGTTAGTGGTTTCATCTCCAACTTTGTAGGCATCGCAAGGCCCATCACCTTGATGCTAAAAAAGAAAATAATTTTCAAATGGACTTCTGATGGAAAAGAAGCTTTCAAACAAATAAAGAAGGCTATTTTTTGTTGCTCCAGAATTGGCCAATCCAGACTTCTCTGAGGATTTCTTGTTATATGTATACAATAGACAACATAGCATAGTGTCTGTGCTCACTCAAAAGGATGAGAAGGAGAATGGAGAGAATCTGATTTCTTTTCATTCAAGAACTCTCAAAGGCTATGAGGCTAGATATAACTTTGTAGAAAAATAGGCGTTTTCCATTGTCAAGAGTCTCAAAAATTTCTGACACCTAGTGTCGGCCAATAAGATCATTGTTTTAGTTGCTCACCCAAGTATAAGGGAATATATCATAGAGGGAGAGATAACTGAAAAAAGAGCCAATTGGATCACCAAAATCCTATAGTATGATGTGGACATCAAGCCAACCAAGATTTTGTGAGGAAGAGGCCTATGCAAATATCTTGCACAAGAGTTGGGTTCAAAACCTGACAAGGTGATTGATCAAATTTTCTCGAACAAATCCTGAAGAAATATCCTTATGAGTTAGTCTATGGAAAGGAGGTAGTTTTTCCTGTTTCTATGGAGCTACTTGCATTGCGATTACTAAAAGCCCTAGAAATAGAGGAAAATTATGGAATGGAGGTACAGATAGCCTAACTTCTCGAATTCGAGGAAAACAAAGAGAATTGAAGCTATGATCAACCTCCAGCGAATAGTCAAGTGATGGTTTGACAAAAAAACTTCCAACATAGATTTCCAGGAAGGGAGCTTAGTTCTAAAATACAATGAGCACATCGCAAAACCAGGACAAGATACAAAATTCAAAGCATTGTGGAAGGGTCCCTTCTGAATCAGTGCATGCAAAGAAATAAATGCATATGAATTAGAAGATATGGAAGGTAAAACTTTGGGGATACCATTGAATGATATTCATCTAAAATCATTCCATTAAAGTACGATATTCTTTAAAAAATTCACAGATATGTACCATATGTAAAAAAATTGTAAAAAGCTTAGGTTTTAGTTTTAAGAATAAGTGAGAGAGAAAAAGAAGTATGAAAAGATTTTATATTGTATATTTTTATCGAATTTACTATATGGGGTAGCCCGAGGCTCATATTTTAGTAGAAAATCTCTATTCGAGCAAAACCCAGAAGTGGGTATTCAAGCAAAATGCAAAAAAGGGGACAAAATGGAGGCATTTTTACAAAAAAGAAAAGAAAAAAGAAAGGCCTCTAGCCATCATTATATGGGATTGTTTCCCATAATAATTTCTTCTTCTTCTTCATCTTCACTCATAGGCAGTAGGGACACAATTCATGAATGCCGACCTCATTTTACATAGCGGAAGACGATGAGATCAAATTGCTTTTTGAAGTCATACTGGGTAGAAGCTTCATGAATGCCATACTCTTGAAGGAGATAGGTAGCAATAGGTAGAGAAAAGGCACAATAGCTATTCAGGTCCATGGTTCAAAAGTCACTAAGGAAGGGAAGTCGAGGCATGTCCATGCCACGGTTGACGAACCTGCGAAGGTCCATTGCAGTGGGAATGTCGACGCCAAGGATAGTGACTTGCACTATTTCACCAAGCCCTTCCAATAGAGAGACATCGAACATGCGGTAGAAAATCTCAAATATTTTAGTCTTGGTGATGTTCAAGTCTACCAGAAAGGCCACAAACTGTGACATGACGTTGTAGTTGGTGTGCATTTGGTTCTCATCTTCAATAAAGTCCATGCCCACGATCCATCTGAAAGCAATTACCCCCAGGCGGTCGCATTTATTTACCAAGTGCTTAATTCTCTCACTCGTAACCTCCCTGGTGAAGGCATATTGTGGCCTATGTGGGAGAAAAAAGATGGGAGTACCCAGACTAGCAGTCATGGTTGGAACAGTAAAGAAAAAGGCAATATTGTGGATGGAAAAAAGATAGCTAAACTTCGAAGTTTCTCTTTTTCGAATGAATATAGCTTTGAGATGGTATAGCTATTTATAGAAAAGAGGTGCCAGAATGACTAAACAATGAAAGTTCTATTTTTGGTTGGATGGTAACAAGAAACGTTGAGGCAACTGGTGAATTTAGAATAGATCGTACAAAAAATCTTTCATAAGATTTAAAAATTAATGTTTGGACGTTGAGAGTAAATGCCCGTATGAGCCAATTTTTGACATCTGTACTCATCCATCATCAACATCAGCCAGCTTGCATAAGTGAAATGACATGGATTAGTGTGCTAATGCCTAACAAATTAATGAGCAAGTCTTTTCAAGGGTACTTCGTATCACTAAACAAAGATTGACATAAGTAATGACACTTTCCCCAAGGCAACGAGTTTATTTGAGAAAAGAGGCAGTGAAAAGGAATGTACTAAATCCGTTCTTGCAGGGTTTTGGCATTCCTGAGGGATATAGATCCTCTACCCACACATATCACCTCGATGGCAACATTTAATGGACCAACGGTAATGACATTGCCTTAACAACATGTACTTGGAGAATTAATTGTACAAAAAGTAGTTTTTCAAAGGAAGCAAAGAGAAAGTGGCCATTTCAGTAAAATGTCTACAACTTTTGAAGTAGCCATGGTAGAACCAACAATGACTAGGGGAAGAGTTGAATCTACACCAAGGAGGCTTTTTTTTACCAATCGTTTTGGGCAAAAAAAAATTTCCAATGCCCCAGTGCCTGAGGAGCGACCTTTCAAATTCTGTAAAAGGGTGTCGATAGATAAAAGTGTTAGAAGGGAAGTGGTACGAGATGTTGCTGATACATTTTTTGACCCTAGGTCAGCTAAGAACCCTAAAAATGTCAAAGAAGGAGCTTTTGGAAGAATGAGATATTATGGTAAATTTGATAATTTTGCCTCTCGCTCTGGAATTGTGGGTTGCCATAGTTCATGATACCTTTCATACACCCATGTCTAGAGTTGGTAGATGCATGTGCTAGGAGATTTGACCAAGAAACTGGGACCATAACATGCAATAGGATAAAGATAGTAATTGTTGCCCCAACAATACGAGAGATGTTGTCTATTTCTTACAACTGACATATCGAGATGTTCGTCGAAGAATATATGTAGACCTATTGGGAGGAATCAAATGAAAAGGAGAATTTCTACAATCGTGAAATAGAGGAAAGGCCAACTAGAGGTTGTATTGTTTTTCCTTTGGCTTTAAAGATGTTCCTAGAAAACACACAGGACCTTTTTTCAATGGAAGCCCTTGTTTTCAGTCTAGAAAGTGGTGAGGAGGTTCACCCCTTTCAGATGGCCCTCGTTCTGATACTCAAGCACAAGCGGTAGCAGGGGTATTTTGAATTTTCTGATGTGATAGCTGCTAATATGTTGTTGTAGCTAAAAAATTACCAGGTTGAATCTAAATTCAGGTATTCTTCTTTCTTGGTCCATTTGATCCTACATCAAAACTTTAGGTTTTTAGAAAGAAATTTGCCTGTATCTAGAGTAGAAGAGGAGGGTTTAATTCAACCAATTTTTGTATAGACTGTTGTCCTGTCAAGGACCAGTAGCTATTATTGGTTTGTGCACCTTTTTTTGAGACCAGTATTGCAAGAGTTATTACCTCGATCTAGTGACCACTTATCTCCCAAATTTTTGTTGTGGATTAAAAACTCATCACCCCGAGTGGACTATTTCTTTGGGGAGGATTTTAACTTTATAAGGTATCATGGTTTTTCTGAAGAGCCTTTCTAACTCCCTAGATTTGTAATGGATCGGGTCTTTGCGTTGGAGGTATGCCAACAGGAAACTCTTACAAACAATGCATATGGCAAAGGAAGGAATAAAACAAAGTTATTTCCACTCCCCCTCTGCATTGCAAACTGCAGGGTAGTGTTGGAGAAGCATAAAGCACAAAATGAATTAACAAATTTGTTGGTAGCTCTAGGCTTAGTCCTCATATGTGATGAGTGGGACTATAATCCACTAAGAAAACTTCCCCTGAAGCATGAGATATGGGAATATGTGGAATCTAAGAGAAACTTGACATAGGAAAGGGTATATTTGTATGTCAACTTAGCCCTCATACCCATGAAGAGGCTGAAGTGGTTAGGTTTATATAATCCACAGGCAAGATATCAAAGGGAGATTCTGATAGGTAAGACCTTAAAGGATCAGATGAAATGGCATGGGTGGTCAAAACGTAAAATGACAGACTTCTAGAGATTTTGACAAGAAATGGGTAACACCCAAAAGCAGCATGAGGAATTTTATCCATATGATAAACAGTTTGAAGACATTTATGATAAAGAGGTTGATTCTGACAACAACAATCTAGAGTCCAACCATGAAGTAACCATGGAATGACTTCCATGCCATGCTCCCCACCCACAGGAATCTGACAAGGGAAAGAGTTCTAAGAAAAAGGACTCATAGGCTGTTTCTTTTGCCAGTGTTCAAAGAAAAGGAAAGAGGACCCGACGGTTCCCAAGAGGATCAGTCATGAAACACAAAGGCCAAGCTTTAGCAAGATCATTAGCGAAAGGGTCAAAATGTTCCAATTCGGGATGAACAAAGTTACACTGAGTCTGAGACCTAGACACATGTGATACAATTGTTAGAAATGAAGAAGAACCAAAATCCGCTCTCCAAAATGTTCGGACTGTGGCGATTCAAGTAATTCTTGCCCCCCCTCTTCCTCCTGCTTCTGCATCTTTGGTTAATCCTTTTCCTTAGCCCATTGAAAAGAACCCTCCACCTTCAAACCCAGAGTTATTAGTGTTAAATGAACCCCTGCTATTTTTAAAGTATCAAGTAATGTGACACCACATGTCGAACAAGCAATATCCACTTTGGTAGCCATTGACTCTCTGATCACCCTATCTAGGGTTCCCATAGGAAAAGTTGAGTCATCCATGCTACCTATTACCCCAAGCTCATCCATAGTTGGATAGAAGTTTCCTGCCCCATCTATTACTCTTTTTACTCCAACTCTAGGCCTCCAATCTCAATTTGGCATCCTACCATTCTCAATTATTGCTCTCCCATTTTCCTCCCCACATGCCCATACATCTGAAGTGTCCCATTTTGTTACTCTTTCCAGTCTCCCTCTTGGTGCTTCCATGGCATCACAAAGTATTGATACCCCACAGACTCTTCAGAAGAATTTTTATGCAACTAGGCATGCCCAACAAAATAGAAAGCATAAAAGAAGGGAGACGAATGTCAAACTGCCAGCCTCTAAGAAGATTTAGACATGTTTTAATGAAGAGAAAAATTATCTATGGATCACCACCATGAAGCCACTCACAGGACAACCTGAGGGGCATATGCAGCTGGAGGATTATGATATCCAAGCAGTAGGTATGGATTTGAATGAGATCCACCCATGTGACAAGGTGAATCTGGCAAAGACCACTCAGAAGGTGGTATACATAGACTACGAGCGGCTAGATCGAAAGTTGAGAAAGCGTGAGGGTGAACTGGAAAATGTAAAAGGGATGGTGAACCATTTATAGTCAGAGCTTAGGGCCTAAAATGAAGAGATGACCCTCATGTTGTAGGTATAGGACCAACAAAATGAAGCAACAAGATCTCTTGCAGTGCTCAAAGATGAGTAGATCTAGCTTTACGCTGAGATTGATAGATTGAGGAGTGAACTTAGAATTAAGCATCAATCTGTTAAAGAACACCAACATGTTTGGGAAGATGTAAATAAGGAGCTATATAGAATTTGAGCTCAAGCTTCTAATGAGATACAAAAGTCCCAACAGGAGATCGAAAAGCTAAGAAGTGATAAACAAGAGGTCGAGGCTACTTTACATGCTCAAATTTAGGAAACCCAAAATTTGGTTTCAAAGCTTGGAGAATCCCTCGACAAGAGAGATCAGCTGGAATAGAGATTGAAAGAGAAAGAGGCTTAGGTACAAGAGGAGTTAGCTGCTGCACAGAAATCTACAACCCTTCCTATACAGAAGAAGTTGGTATCTGCTTATTGCGAGCGAATAATTGTTTCTCTCACTGTTCTGAAACTTGCCTTACAATTCTTGAGGGATGCCCGAGAAATAAATGAAAGGGTTGGCCCATTGGCTGATCAAACCCTTCATGAATACACTCCCCGACTGGCCGAGTCCCAGAATTTAATCTCCAAGCTTTGTGTGGCAACGGATGAGGCCCTGAAAGGTGCAGGCATAACGGATCAAAGGGAAACCTCTAGTAAAGCAAGTGAGTTTTCCTACTTCCATAAGGGGGAATCCAAGACCAAGAATAGCCAAGTGATTTTAAATAAGAGGTTTGATGAAATCATGAAGGATTTCAGGATCTTATAAAGTTATGGGTTGCCTCATTTCTAGTCGGCAAATGGAGATGTACTGTTAGTTGAGCAGATTATAGAAGAGCTCAGGAATAGGGTTTAGACTCCTTCAGATCTTCCAGGCCCAAGCTCAACACCAACAATGAATGACATTGAGAGAGAGGTCCTCCAACTTTCACATCTTTACTATCACTTTGGCACCATTTTGGCGAAATGGGGATTTGTTTCTTTCAAGGAGGTTTTCAAGTTGGATCAAGCATATAAGGCATTTAGTAGCCTTGACCAACCAAATGGTGCAAACTGGGAGATGCAACATTCTTCCTTCCTTAAAATCTAAGAATAACTAGAGGTCAGGGTTCACGCCTTCACAAGAAAAGGCCCCCTGTGAGCCACCAGAACTGTGAATCAAATTTTGCCTTTGTTTATATTTTTATCTTTCAACTTTATTTTATCCTCAGGAAGATCCTCACACAAGGACTTTTTATTTTCGACAAACGCGTAATGCTCCACATGGTGGTTGCGCGTGTCTCAACGAACATTTTCTCTCTAGTCAGAAATCAAACCACGTGTCGATCCGGCGGGAATTTTCTTATTTCCTCTTTTTGCAGAGATGAAGTTGTCCACCCTTTTGACATGTAACCCCTCAACGCTATAGTTCTACAAAAGGAATGTTCAACTCAGAGTTTTTCAGAATGCACTATACCTTTTTCTAGTGAAGAGATATGATTCGGTTCTGCCAAAGCCACTTGGGTGATTGATAGGATTGTTGTCAAACTATCTTTTGGGATCAGAGCAATTAAAAGGGCTGATCCTTTTGAAATATCTAAATGACATAAATATGGTAGCTAAACAAGATCTAGAGCCGAATTTCCAAGCTATCAGGTTTGGATGTCTAGCATTCATTAACTCTAGAGGAGGTTCGTATTTTCTCTTTTGAGGTAGCTATATATTAGAAATAATAGAATGAAGCAAGGGTTCCAAAAAGTTTTCCTATGGAAAAAGTGTTCTTTAGTTTTCTTAGTTAGAAGAAGAATTTATTTTAAAAGTTTATAGAATACTGCTTCACTCTCGCATGTTATGTCTATTTTATGATCAAACTATTATCGGATTGGGATCCACTCTTTGTTTTAAAGTTCATTTGAGTCTGAAATATAAGTTATTGTGAAAAAAAATACTTGAAATTGTGCATGATATGGTCTTTTTCAATATTTCTTTCATTATATCCTTGTCCATAATAGAACACTGTATCTTGCTGATCTAAATAGTTTTGGTTATCGTATTTCCATGTTGTTTGTGTATATGACTGAATCATAAACTTTAGAAACTTGACTATGTCATTGGACTTCTTCATTTTCTTTGTAAGGTTATCATTTTTTTATAATATGCTATATTAAGAGGAAGGGTTTATATTGCTTTTAGAATGTTTTCTTGTTAAGTTTGGAACTTCTATATTTGATTCGGATCTTAATACACATTTCCTAAGGGTTGATTGAATTACTTTATATGTGCTTGTATCGAGCCTCTGATGTTCGTTCTGCTCCCGCCAATGAAGGGAAGTGGTGTTCTATGTTTCTCATATGACTCATAGAGGGAAGTTTGTGATTTTGAAATGTTATAAAAGCATTGGCGCATCACCATCTTTCATGTTTTTACTGTTTACATTTATTTTATTTTTTTCCCAAACTCAGAGAAGAGTTGGATTTCTATATAAATCTCGGAGGTATTTAGTGAGACGCATATTGCCCCCCCACTCGCTGAATTTCCCATAAGACTGTCAGAGAGGCACAAGCTTTTATGATCAACAAAAACTATTTTTTGAAGGAGATGAAAAAAAGTGCAATATGATTTAAAAAATTTTGAAAAAAATATATTTAGAATCTATAGAAAAAACTTCACAAATCACTAGTTTGCATTATTTTCAAATTCCTCACAGTTCAGCCACTATAGGATCCTGAAAGTGAAGATTTATTTAAAAAAAATTAGTTCAATGTCCAATTTGCCCAAAAATTGTAAACTAGTATTGTGGGATCACCCAGCTGCAACATGACTGAATGGAGGGAACCAGTGAATGCAATAAAATATATATCCCTAGGTTGAAATTAGTATGGGGTAGAGCTTATGGAAGCAACTTGAGGTTTGACATGGTTTGTTTGGGATGAATTTACTTTTAAAAGTTTCTTGTCCAGCTTCTTAAATTGTTGATAATTGTTTTGATGTGTGGATTCAGACTTCTCAGTATGTTTAGATGAAGATGCCTCTTCATAATAATTAATTGAATTAGTGTCGTGCACAAATTTATAAAGGATGGAATTTTTTGTAATAGGATGTTTTCTCTTATTTCCTTTTGCAAGTTGTCAATGAACATTCTTTGGATTTCTACATCATGAAGAGTTAGACTGACTTGTGATAATATCAAATAATAGTGACTTATGAAATCTATAACTTTTTCACTTTATCTTTATTTGCATCACATTAAATCAATTATATTGATCTTGGGACCAATGTGCATTTAGAAATGGTTGAGGAAAGAATCAACAAGCTCATTAAATGACTGAATCAAGTTATTTGGTAATGATAAAAACCATTCCAAGGCCATTTCCTTGAATTACCTAGGAAAAAGTTTAGCCAAGATCTTATCTTCAAAAATGAATTCACTAAAGGCTATGTATGTTGATCAATGGTTTCTAGGGTCTCCTTTACTGTCATATTTCTCAAAGTGGGGTATCTCTATATTTTATGGAATTTCTACTTTCAATATCTCCAATAAGAATGGGTTTCATGGAACCCCTAAATTTTTGGTTCCATTTTTATAAATCTATAAAACTCAGCTAGTCTCAATGTGCCTAGACTAAGGGTTTTGCTCATGGCTCTTGCCTTGGGATTTTTTTGTCAAGATCTTTCTTTATTTTGAAAGCCTAAGTCTTTGCCTTGCTCGATGTTATGTTCTCTCGTTGACCTTCTATTGCACATCCCCAATCATCCTAAAACATCTTATGTCATTAGATTTCAAGGAGTAACCGACCCTTCATGCCTAGGTCTATAATTCTTGTATTTTATAAGGTTAAGAAATTGACCTTATTTGGCCTAAAACATTGGTACATGGTTTGAGCGGGAAGCCCGACTGAGGCATGACATTCCCTTAGCCTCTCACGTGTGTGTGTGAGCACATATCAGTTGTATGTGTCTCACCTCTTTGGATACTAACCCAACAGACAACCAAGAGTTTTTTTTCCTTAGAGTGAGCGTGCATTTTTGGAAAAACAACTTAGATCTAATCCATATTGTGTTGGACAAATGGTCGAAGCTTGATCCACCTCATTTTTATTTTTACTTGTTTTTGTTATTGACATTGCATGTTTTTGTATCTTGATGTTGCATATCATACACCTTGTGTGTGTCCTAAATTGTGCTTATGTCAATTTGAATTAGGATCTTAGATCCTGGGGGATTGACCACCTCCTTATTCTTTGTTATCCTAGACCATCCACATCGGTATCGTTGGACCCCTCTAGAATATCTACTTTAGTGTGAGCTTGAAGCAAGCTCATCCTCTCACTAATGTGGGGACTAAATGGAGTCACAAAAAAAAATTCCTTCCTTAATTCATGAATAATTAATGATAAATGGGGCTTGATATCACCTTGATCTAGTGTTGTGATGAGTTTTACACATCCACATTAGGTCGTGGGCCCTTTTTAAGTTAAATTAACTTATCTCTACCTTAATTTAATGTTGTAAGGTGTATTTATTTACATATTCACATTAAATTTAGGAGGTTTGTAAATAAAATGGACCTAATCTAGTGTTGTAATGTGTTCTACACATTCACATTAGATTTAGGACCCTTCTAAGCTAAATATACCCAATTTTGCCTTAATTTAGTGTTGTAAAGTGTATTTATTTACACTTTCACATTAAATTTTGGGCCCTATTGCATTCATAAAATTTATATCATTAATAGGCCCCTATGACCCCATATTATGCATCCCAAGGCATACTTCAATCAAAAACCCAACAATATCAAAAAATAAACTTAATTTACACACTAAATGATACTTTAGCTGGCAAAATAGCCCCTGTGGGACCCATTCACCACTTTGGGTGAATGAGTTCCGTCTAGGTGGGACTCATTCACCTAACTTGGCGAATGAGTCCCACTTGGTCTATTTTTAAGCTTTGAGCGAGAAAAACTATGTTTTAAGTTCAAATTTCTCCTATGTCGACCTTGGCGATGAAGTAAACATCATTTGAGGTATTTCCTATATAAAAAAGATTTTCAATCACTATTTCATATAAGCCAACATGTTATCAAGTCAAGCAAGCAAGGGTTAAGTAGTCCAAGACTTTACTAGATCATCATAATAGCATTAAATCACTATTTCATATAATCCAACATGTTATCAAGTCAAGCAAGCAAGGGTTAAGCATTCCAAGACTTTACTAGATCATCATAATAGCATTCAAGATAAATTTTAAGGCATTCAAGGGTAGAAATATTCATCAATTGTTGCAGAAATTCAAGATCCATCATCCTGTCAATCATATAAATTATCAAGCATGTTATTGAGCTAGTGTTGTGATGTAGCATTGAAGATCAAAGATTGAGTATTGTTCTACTCCAATTGTCAAGATCAAGACCTAGATCCTTCATGGTCATTTCATGTTGAGTTGAAGATTTGTAAGACATCATTTACAAGACATCATTCAAGGTATAATTATTTATGCTTCATGTTTCATGTACTTGTTTTGATGATTCATCATTTGGTTTGATTACCTAAAATGGGTTTGACCAAGGAAAACCCCTATTCACTAACAATCCACAAGTTTTCTCCTCTTTACATGTCTGATTGCAGATCTAGGTTTCTTAGAGCTTGAAAGATATTTAAGATTAAGTTACAAGCTTGTTGGAGTTTTCTCGCCATTTGCAAGGTCATAATCTTCACTAAAAGGTCATCAAAAACCCCAAAATCAAAGTTTCAAATTTCGGAAGCTAGAGAAATAGGTTGAATAGACTGAGAAGAGAAGATTTAGACTTTGAATTTCTAGAAAATCCAAACTAGACTCATTTTCCACAAGTGGAAAATGAGTCCCACTGTAGGTATTTTTTAGAGATCTTTCTAGATTCAAATACCCTTTTTCCCGAAACTTGCTCCTATGTAGAAATCCAAAACTAGGACCGATTCACCTAGAATGACGAATGAGTCCTAGTAGGCCAAAATTTTAGGATTTATAGAATTTCTAGTCTCCATTCAAATCTCTACAACTTTCCAGGCACACAAATTCTATTTTGCAACTTTTTGTTTTGTTTTACATACTTTTCTAGGTCATTTTGTAGGTCATTGCATCAAACAAGGGTTTATTGTTGCATCTTACATTGCATTAATCTTTCCAAGTTCTTACTTGGTGGTGAACCCCTCATTAGTCTACTTTCAGCCCCTAGGATAGCCCTATTGCAAGATCTCTTTCTCTTTTGCATTGATATCTCTAGGGTCATCCTTGAATGGAATTGTTTTAAAAGTGGGTTTGAAAGCACTTAATCCACATCACCCCATTTCCATTGGTTCCACTAAATATTAAAACTATGCAAATGTAGTGATCTGTTATAATTTATGATAAATTGGATGCAGATAAACAAATTTTAGTTCCAAAAATAAGGAAGGAAGACATAAGTGTACTTTTCATGTATCTTTGAGTTGAATCTTTCTTGTCTATGGCACAAGGATGCCCTACACTATCTTATTGTTCTCTCAAATTTAAAAATTCAATCTTTAGGACATCAATTTGTAGCTTCTATCCTTTGGATATTATTTTTAGAACTCCATCTGTTGATGAGAAAATGCAGATTATGTGACTTGTCAACTTGTAGGGTTCAAGAGCATGAATGAACAAGTAGCCTTCAATCTTCTTTCAACTCACTTCAGATCTTCAACCTACACACATGAGAGAAGAGGAAGGATTGTACCATATAGGGGCTTGTCTTAATCAAACCCTGTGTTGGTATTTTTACCTCTACAATGGAAAATTATGATAAAAAGAGAGTGTATCCTTAGATGGATAAAGGATAATAGATAAATGGGTAAGTGCATCAATCTATGACTCAATTTAGGTGCCAAATTTAAAAAACATTAAGAAAAAACCTGAAATAAGTCAATTGGTGAGAGCCAAATTTGGCACACATAAAAGTCATTTGGAGTGTGCCAAATGGTAAAGTAGACATAAAAGTCACAAATCGGGTTTCAAACCCTCATTTTTTCTTCAACTCGCGGCTTGAGGAAGAGGATTTCAGGTCTGCAACTCGCGCTCACCAAATATCTTCCATTGTTTGCATCCTTGGCTTGCCATTTTCCATGAGGATGCTGCCAACACGTCGGAGAGGTCGAAGATTGCAAAGAGGTATGCATTTTTATTCTATTTATTTTGAATTTGATTTAGAATGCAAATTTAAATAGGTTTTTATAATAGAACTTTTTTCCAATTCTCAGGGAATGAATCTCCACCTCAAAACATTGAGAATTCACAATCACCCCCTCACAAAGAGCCTCCTATACAAGAACAACCCAAAACCCCTCCATCAATTCAAAGGCATGCTCAAGGAACACAAGAAATTATTTAAAATCAAATTGAAAATAATAAAAGAGACATTCAACAATTAATTGCAGGATTAACCGAGCATGTCAAAACCCACCCTTATAGGAGAGGGATTGTTGAATCATTGAAGTCAATTGTAACTCATGTAGGAGAAATGAGCAAGAAAATGAATTTTCGGTCAAATAAGAGGCATGAGATGAGACAATTTTATGCTAGTGGTTTGTCATATACAGATGTCAAAAAACTTAAAAATTGGCAAAGCCAATTTGTGTGCCCTATTTATAGACCCGAAAACCAATCAACCTTTGTCTAATGCATGCAGGAGGTTCCCCATCCATTGGTGCCACCATGAATTAATTAAAAACAAATTTTGGGAGCGGTGGTGGATGGTATTTGACCAACCTCCATGCAATAACCATGAAGTTCCACAATACTTTTTGAGGAAACTCTATTGCGATTTTGTCCTCAATAAAATACCAAACTGTTTTGACATCTTAGAAATTCAAGGTAGAGGTGGGGGATCCACACATGATTGACCTGTTGCATAACGTAATCCACAGTTGGCACTGAGAGCCTTGGGAAAACCCATGGTGGAGCATGTCACTGTTCCTTCCATTGTTAAGGATAGTGTATAGGTGGACATGCTGAAGTCGATTGACTCACTCACCCAGAACATTTTACATTGTGCGATTCCTCTATTAGAGCCTTGTGTGGAGGAGACGTGTAGGCCCTGAGATCCACCCCACCATTGTGGCACTTGTGGTGTTGTTTGCACCTATGATTATTAGAGTGCTTGTGATGCAGCTACACAACCTACATCAATTGCGGAGGCGATGGATTTCACAAATGATATTCTGAATGATACATTCGACATTGACACTCAAGTAAAATTTAGCAAGTTATTTTAATGTTGTTTATTAAATTATATATTGAAATTTAAGAATAACTAAATTAGTAGAATTCTGATATGATGAAATTTCAGGGTCGCACTATTTATGAGGCATACTCTATTCCTACAGACCCTTATACATTCTCGACGATGAGTCCACAGGTATGCAACTAGTGTTAAAGATATTATTATTGCATTTGATCAATTGAATAGTTGAATGTTATATTTGAATTTTTGTCTCATAACATGCTTTGGATTTCAAATAGTTTCCTAGTGCACCTTCTTCCTCCACACCTCATGATTCATATCCTCAAACAATGTACACTCAGGTAGCCTTTATTCATTAATGGTGTTGTGAATCTATGTTAGCTAGTTTTCGTAATTTTGAGTATATACAAATCTTAAAAATTGATGAGAAACACAAACATTGCATTTGTATTCCTTGATTGTGTCACATTATGTTATCCTAATTCAATTTTTGTTCCTTTATTCCTTCCTAATCCCTTACCATTAATATTTAATAGTTCACCCTATTTTCCATGATCCCCTCCTAGCCCATCCCACTAATATCTTCTAGTCCATGCTATGTGTCATTATGTCCTTCTATTCCCATCTTATTGTACCCATTATTATTTCACCCTAGACGTTCCATGATCCCCTATGTTCCACCCTATGTTCCTTTATATCATCCTATGTTATACCATATTTATCCATGTTTCATCCTAGATAACTCTTCTCTATTATTGCTACACATAGGTCAAGTTTGCACTTCTTGTACTATAGTCAAACCCTAGAAACCTCCTCATTCACCCTATGCTGTATTATTCCCTAATAATCACATCCCATTAGCCTCTAATTGTCCACCCTATATTTTGTTATCCCATCCTAGCCCATCCCATTAATCTATACTAGTCCATCCTATGTTCCATTAACCCCTTTGGTGCAGGGGCACCACTCTTTTCTATATTTCTTCATTAAATTTCTGATAGGAAAGGTGTGTTAGGATTTTTGAGTTGATTCCTTGAGTCTTAATAAGGTCCAATGTGACCATTCTATCGTAATTGATCAACTTTGAGGGGATTTTGTATTCATATTGTAAGGTTTGTAAATCACGTGGAAGGAATTGTCAAAGTTGACAAGGGGTGTCAAGGTAGATAGGATGATTTTTTATTAATTCATGATTTCTTAGTTGAATAAGGTCTCATTAGACTATTTTTAATAGTTTAGGTGTTTAAAAGGGTCTAGGAAAAGATAAAGAGTCAAAACTTGAAAGTGTCGAATTTGTGAGTTGCATAAATGCAACAAATATGTAATGCAATGGTCATGAGAGGTTTAAAAATTAGTTCTAAGGAAGTTGGGTGTTGGTTTGATGAGGAGAATCATTTAAAAAGGCATGAAAACTTAGTTTGTAATGCTGGCTTGAAGTTTGAAGCATTGGCAATAAGAATATCTTTGTTTTTCATCAAATTTCTAAGTTTTCTTGTCAATTCTTGGCCTGTACGAGCCCATACAAATCGATTGTTCCATGTAAATCATTTTAATTTGTGGTGGAAGATGTTAACAATATTTTGGAACAAGTTTGAGGGAGATCCATTGTGATTTGTGGTAAATGTCCTTGTTTTCTTGTGACAGGCAGAGAACACACTATTTGAGGGTTTTATAACCAAAATCATGATTTAAGGGCCCTTACACTAATTATACCTATTGTAACTAGTGTAATGGGCCCTAGGGAGTATTAATAGGTTGTAGGTTGCATGATTAGAGTTGTGGAGAAGGAACTAAGGAGATAAACCTATTGTCTTGATGAGTTTTGTGAAGAAAATGACATGAATATGGAGCCTTGGGTCTAGGGTTTGTGGAAATCAATAAGAGTGTGGACTTTTTTCAAAATTTTGAGCATATTGGGGTCATAATATACATTTCTAAGTCAGTGGCATGGATTGGTAGGTTGTGCAAGTGGTACTTTGAATAAACCCTCTTGACTTGGCATGAAATTGAGGGTTTTGGAGTTTGCTATGTTGGAAGTCTCAACCCTGGGTGTTGATTGTGGTTTTAAAGGTTTGATAGGAAATTCTTCCCCAAGGTTTCAAGGGTCTTTGTTAAGTTTAAATGTATGTTGCTTTGTAAATTTGGCCTAATTCATGGCTTAGGACAATGTTGAGGGTCTAATTTCAAGGGATTGGTCCAAAAGACTGGTGTCTGGTTAAGACATATGTTGTATAACTCTAAAATGGGTATCTGAATCCACCTTTTTATTGTCAAGTGTTTTGGAAAGCATGGGAGTTAAAGGCCAAAAACCGAGTTTGCACTACTGCTAGGTTACATGGGTGAAAGTGAGAAGTTAGACTTCCAATTGTTGTCAAGCTTTGAGGATTGTTTGGATTACTCTAATAGGCCATTTTAATCTTGTTAGATGCCTCTTGAATGCAATTTTTCACTTTGAATGAGTTTGAGCCGCCTCTCTGCATCACCCTTTTATTCCCATCCCATTACCCTCTCTTATTGTACCTTATGTTCCATTATCCCCTCTTGGTCTTTATCTCAACATGATACTTGAGATATTGTTTCATTTGTAGTTGTTGACAAGAGACAGCCCTGGTGATGTTGGTGGCATGATGGACCATGGATTTTCTGCAACAATAGCTAGTTCTGATCCATTAAGAGAGGTATGGAGTAGATTAGTCGATCTGACATTATATTTGCTCTTTTATGGTCTATTATAGAAAAAAAAAATTGCAATAATTTCATGTAGTTTAATTTCTATCTTGATGGTTGCTACAGGTGTTTGTCACTCTTGATCGTGGATGTGGTGATGTTGTAAATATGCATGATGACTATATGTATGCGGTAATTGATTATATATTTTGTTATATGCCATTCCACAATTCAATTTCTATGTTTAAAAATCTTTACTTTTTATTATATCAGTTGAAGTTCTAGAGGGAAGAGAGGAGGACTAGTGAGTGTGTTCGAAAGACAAGAGAAGCAACAGTCACTCCATCTAGCCAAAATTTGAAGGCAACACGAGATCTATTTCCTTCCCCTAGAGGGAAATGACTATGTATTAGTGTTTTTTGTTGTATGCCTATGTGGCATTTTGGAACATATGTTTTGTTCTATCAATATATATGTGACATTTTATTTCCATATGGCTCCTTTGTACTAAGCCTGTTTAGTTTCTTTGGATATATTGTATATACCTTTATCAATATATATCATTGTATAGCCTTTCAAATTTTTTATTAAAGAGAATCTTATCTTTCTACTGCCATTCTTGAATGATGTTATCATGCATATCATGTAAGTTGTATGGTTGAATTTTGTAGGCATGGATTTTGTTTACATCTAATTCTTAATTAATTATTGTCGAATGCTCAATAAGCCTTGTTTAAAGCGTATTGTGTAAATAATCTCCATTCGTGGTGGTTTGTATCCTTTGGAATTATTCAATTACTTGTACCTCACTTATTGACATGTATGATTCACTTATTCACATGTATACTTCACCTATATTGTGTGTATTCGCGTATATGCTTCATGCTTCCAATGCATAGCAGCAAAAGTCTTTTGGGGAAAAATTTGACAAACCAAAAGTATAATAGTTTGTGAAAAAATCGGGAAAAATTGTTGAACAAGAGATAAAAAAATTTTTTAAAAAAAATTGAAAGGTATTTCCATAGCATATAAAGATATACACAGAGCAAATAAAATTAATATTTTAACTAATGAATTGTAAAAAATGGATTTTTGTAGTTTATATTCATATCGTTGATTACATTGCATTGCACATCTTTCAAATTCAAAGCATTACTTCACTTTGCATAACTAATAACTAGATGCTGATAGATGAAAAAATTTCAATTAAAATATAGTTTGTACAAATTCAACCTAAGTAGTTATGCAATTTCTTCACATTTCATAACTAATAACTAGGAGCAGCTTCCAATTGCATTTTCTTATCATGGCATTCTATGTGACCAAATTTCTTTGAGATATTTTTTCAAATAGTTCCCTTCCTTGTCTATGTTACCACATTTTTCATACATGTCTACCAAAGCATCTTGTCAAACAATTCACTACCTTACTGCTATGGCTAAAATCCTAAAACAAGTGATTTCAAACAAGCTATGCATGCTTCAAAAAAATATATCAAAAGCATAATAGTAAGCAATAGCATAGACAAGCTAGTGAACTGTTTGAAAAAATGCATCAAATAAATGTGGTGATGGAATGCCATGACAAGCCATAGACAAGGAAATGAACTAGTTCATGATGTAGAGGTGGTGGTAACCCAAGAAACAAATTGACACAACTTCTCTCAAATATGCCCACTTTGACACCAATCCTCAAACACACAATAGGGCAACTCAAGTACTCAACATAATATGATCACAAAAAGACCTATCTCAACATCATTTAGGCATCTACTCAAACCCAATATAATATTCCAATCAGATTCTTCAAGGTTCATTAGGCCAACACCTTGTTTCACTTGACTGCCCTGCTCAAAAGGCTACAAGAACTAGCCCTCCTTTCCTAACAAATTACCCTCGGATCCTTTTGTTTTTATAAAATCTCTTTGGAAAGAGTTGTGTTATGATGCAAAACCACCAATTCACCCTTCAAAACTTAGACAACTGACCTCTGGACTGTTAGTTCACCAAACCCTCCTTTTACATGTAAAAGCCTAGGGTTTTCAAAATTTCACCCTCACATGGCCTTCCAAGCCCAACCAAAACATCAAACTACTTATTTATGGTCTAATCAAGCATTTCATACCATTCCCAAGTCGTTTCCATCAATGAATCACAAAAACCACCCTTGAACCCACCATTTTTTATATAAAATCACCTCTACCAACCCTTAGAACACTACTCCATGTCAAAACCATGACTCCAGAGCTTTCCCAACCATTTGAACACACAAAAAACCATTAAATACATCATCCCACTAAAACACAGAGTTTTACAGTAGGTGGGATGACTGATTTTTCATTTTCTTCCTCAAAACTGTGGTTTCACTGCCCCAACAGACAGTTTAAAAAAAAAAGAGATTTCTTTCGCAAAACGCGATGGAAAACACTCAATTTTTTTCTAAATGAGACTTAACACATGATTCTATGAAAATACAAGAATTCTAATTCATCATCTTGACTGTACGGGCTGTACATAAGAGAAGAATTTCTGGAAATTAGGAAAAACTATGATGTAGCAGCAAAATGCACGTTGTTTCTCTTATGAAATCCTTCAAAAATCATTGAACAACCTTTGGTTCAAGCCTTTTATGGATTTAAATACATTTTTGCATCAAAATCCAACTACCTAACTCCTAATTACCCCTAAAACTATGTTTTGACAACTTAATTGTGCAACCATTGACATTTAGGCCTTTATGACTCCCAATCACCTTGAATTCAATCCCATGACACCAAAAAGACCTCACTCTTTCCCACCTACCTAAATATTCAAATGTTTATTCCTCCAAATCTTACAAATTTCAAATTTGATACATGAGTGCACTTGTGCACATTTGACCATCAAAACACCAAAACCCCTAAATACATGAAAGAGTGGTTTATTTAGACCTTATTTTAAATACCTACTAAGATAAAACACTTGAAACTTCAAGATTCACCTAAAGTCCCCCAGGACAAACTGCTACCAAAATGAACTTTGTAACATGGTTGTAGGTGCCCCTGCACCAGTTCAAAACATGCCTCAAATAAATGTGGTCTCATGGTGACAAAATTTTATGACAATCAAATTGCTTTTGATTGTCATGGCATTCCATCACCATGAGACCTCATTTTTTGAGGCATTTTTAAAAGATTTCACTACCTTTTCTATGCTACCACATTTTTCTTACATGTCTATCAAAGCATTATATCAAACAATTAATTGCCTTGTTGTGATGGATAAAACTCTAAAATGTTGATGCTAAAGGGGAGGTCTTGCAATCTCACTAAACACAATTCCAATCATTAATCACAATCCTCAAGTCACAAATCCTCACAGGTATGGATTTTCATGACATTTCATCACCATGAGACCATGTTTCTTTGAGGCATTTTTTCAAACAATTCACTGCCTTGTCTATGCTACCACATTTATGCGTACATGTTTACCAAAGTATTTTATCAAATAGTTCACTCCCTTGCTGCTATGGCTAAAAGCCTAAAATGGGTGGGTTTATTGAAAATACTATTCCCACAACTCATAACACCTTTCCAATGCATCAAACATTCTTAAAAGAACATGCACATTCTGAAAAGTCTCTTAAAAATTGCTACCCCAAAGGATTTCAACCATTTCCACTCTTAAACCACTAAATTTCACAAAAACTCATCAACTTGCCTACTAGGGCATCACACCAAACCACTCAACTCACCTCCCCTGCTCCAGAAACGATGCACATATGTTCCCTACCCCTAATTATTCCATTCCACTAAGTTACAATAGGATACAATGGGTGGAATGGCTATAAAGTCATTTTTACACACTCAACTACTTGCATTTGACAACTTTTTCACCAAGCGAGAAATTGCCACCACGGGAAAAGGCTTTCGAGATAGTGAAAACCAAGAGAGGTTATTGTAGATATGTGCAACATGATCCCATAGACTTAGACGATAAGTTTCTAAGCATCATGGTTTCTAAATATGAGAATGTTGAAGTTCATAGCCATTTTGCACTTTGGACCCTTAAGGGATCGATCTAGTTGAACGTAGCTCAGAGTGATTTCGCTTGTTTGGGTGTAAAAGAGGACCATGCCTAGTGTAAACGTACCCACCCAGATGCATTGGAACAATCCATTTGGTCACACAAACTGCAGAACAAAAGTTGCAACACTTTGCAACTTTAAACTACTTGCATTTGACAACTTGTTCCTCAAGTGAAAATTCACCACCACAAGAAAATGCCTCTGAGATAGAAAAAACTGAGAGAGGTTATTGTAGAGGGGCCCAACATGATCTCATAAAATTAGATGAGAGGTTTCTAAGCATCACAGTATCTGAGTAATAGCATGCTGAAGTTTCCAGCCATTTTGCACTTTGGACCCTTAAGGGATAGATCCGGTTGAACATAGCTCAGAGCGATTCTGCGTGTTTGGGTGCAAAAGAGGACCATTCCTAGCATGAAAATACCTATTTGGATGTGTTGGATTAGTTCATTTGGTCACATGAGCTACAAAATGAAAGTTTCACCACTTTGCAACTTTCCACGACTTGCATTTGACAACTTTTTCCACAAGTGAAAATTTGCCACCACAGGAAAATACCTCCAAGATAGAAAAAAATGAGAGAAGTTATTTTAGAGGGGCCCAACACAATCTTCTAGTATCAGATAAAAAGTTTCTAAGAATCACGATATCTGAGTAATAGCATGATGAAGTTTGCAGCCATTTTGCACTTTGGACCCTTAAGAAATCGATCTGGTTGAGCGTACCTCGGAGTGACTCTACGTGTTTGGGTGCGAAAGAGGACTAGTCATAGCGTAAACATAGCTATTTAGATGCATTGGAATAGTTTGTTTGGTCACACGAGCTGCAGAACGAAAGTTGCACCACTTTGCAACTTTTAACTACTTGCATTTGACACTTTTTCCATCAAGTGAAAACTGGACACCAAAGGAAAATTCCTCCAAGATAGAAAAATAGAGAGAGGTTATTGTAGAAGGGCCCAATTTGATCCCATAGGATCAGATGAGAAGTTTCTAAGCATCATAGTGTTTAAATACGAGCATGTTGAAGTTCGCAACCATTTTGCACTTTGGACCCTTAATGGATCTATTCGATTGAATGTAGCTCAGAGCAATTTCACATATTTGGGTGAGAAAGAGGACTATGCCTAACATAAAATTATCCACTTAGATGCGTTGGAACAATCTATTTATTCACTTGAGCTACAGAACGAAAGTTGCACCACTTTGCAACTTTTGTTTTGATGAATTTTTCAGATATCTATATTAATAAAGATAAAATTACAAATTCACAAAAATGGGTGGGTGATAAGAAGGTACACCCCGAATGTCACATGGAACCAGCCCAAAAAAACTAGAATAACAAATGGGCCCAACCCCAAAAGTCCAAAAGATCACACGGGCCTAGCCTAGAGGTTCAATAATAGAAAGAAAATAAGGCAGCCAAGGTAGTGCTAGTAGATCCAGGGTGGTCCCGGTCATCCAAATGTTTTCCCCATACATCAGTGGGGTTTGAAGTGACATCAAGACGATCACCCCAACCATCATCAACTTTTTCTTCATCTTTATCTTTATCTTTATCCTCGCACCAAGGTGAGATTGCGAGAGCTAGCCACGGAAAAATTTTGCCAGTAGAAGGCCAACAAGAGCCAGAAGCAGGCAGAGTATCAGAGGGCCACCCAGAACTGCCACCACTACTCCTCGGTGCACCACTAGAGTGCGAACCCTAACCAAGATGTGGCGAAGGAGAGCGAACCCACCCGGGAGGCTAAGAATCCCACCGAGTAGGAGGCTGGGAGCGAGCTCGCATGGAATCACTCCGCTTCCGGCCCCAAGAGGGTGAATCAAGGATCCGAGCCATAGTACAAGGGGCATTGCCCTAGTTGTCTAGGAGAACCTACAGGTGATCCACTTCTAGTGCAACCTTGTTGGCTTTCACTTGAATCTATAACATTATATTAGAGCATATAATTGCTTTAGCATAAAGAGACACATTAATATCTAAATGAGAATGAAAAAATACACAAGCATTTTTGTCTTCCCAGATATTGAAGAGATTTTCCACTCTAAAAGTGTGCCAAAGCTGGATGAACTTAGCCGAGGTTCCAGGCAGGTCCCCCAGCAGAACCATATGCCACAAAAAGGGTTCAAGCTTAAAAGGCCGAAAGAAATCATGAATCCAAGTCCAAAGCTACTAAGCTCTAGGAAAAAACCAAAAAAGGTGCTTGAAGCTTTCTTTCTACCCACAAAAAGAGCAGTGAGGGTCAGAGACCCGCAAATGAACCAGTCGAGAACCCACAGGCAAGCCTTGGAAAAGAATACACTAAGCAAAGTGGGCCAGCTTTGGATTAACAATTGCAGACCAAGTGGCATCAAACCTCCTATGCCAAGTATGGGCCGAGGAGTTAAGAAGCCACCTCTGGTTCAAAGAACCAATCATAGGAAAATGGGGTGAAAGCCACCTGTAACCAAGCCACGGCTTGTAGCTTCATAGAGGAGTATCTGGAAACCATTTCTAGTCTTTCCACCAAGGTTTGTACCCATGAATTCCAATTTTGTGAAGAATTTCCGCTGGAATGGTGCTCACCAGCCTGTCAAAAGTAACACGGTCCTGGTTTTGAAGACTGCATTGGGTTTTAAAAGCATCCCACTACAAAATACACATGGTAGGCCAGTGGAAGAGCTGATGTAGTGTACTAATGCCCTTCTTATGAAATCTAAGAGCTTTGAGCCAAGGTGACTTAGCCAAGGGTTGACCATTCTGAGCGAGAAGGGGAGACCACCAGAGGTTATGCTGGTTGATGCAGAGCCCATCAAGAAAGCCAGCCCCGACCCAACAGAGCCAAGGCTTAACGGTTTCCCAAGAATGCCAAATACTTTTGGCCACAAAGGAGCCCATAATTTGAACTGGCTACCTCATAACCAAAAGGGTTTGGAGACTGATTCCTTTCCAGGAAGGTCTGTGAACAGGAAAACTAGATTGAATACAATGCATTAGGAGAATTTTTCAGGCTTGATCCCCAGTAAGCACGCAAATAATCCACTTGACGTAGAGAGCAGTCCCTTGTCATTGAGTGGAGAGCAAGCCAAGCCCTCCTGACTCCTTCGGGAGACAACAAAATTCCCAAGCGACCCGATGAAAGCCCTTATGGGTCTCAGAAGAGGCCCATAGAAAATCACAGAGCAATTTCTCCAGCCTATTATAGACTGCTTTAGAAGGAGCCCAACAGGAATAATAGTAAATGTGGGTGGCAGCCAAGATTTTAGAGCACACCTGGAATTTTATAGCCAGAGAAAAAGTCTTGGTAACCCAATAGGCCAGCTTCTTCTCAACCTTGGAGAGCACGGCTTGCTAGAGCTCCCGAGGGGAAGCCTGCAAGGTGAAAGGGATGCCCAGAAATTAAAAGATTTCACCTTGAAAAATCCATTTCCAGTTATAAGTTTGAAGCCACGTAGGAGTGGGGAGCATCAACTGTCTGTAGCACAAGTTCTTGTGCCATTGAATAGCGAAGCCAGATGCAAGACAAAAAGTGTCAAGGCATTCAAGGGCAACAACGATCGATCCTTCTTTCTCTAAGAGAGTGAGAAAGGAATCATCCACAAAGTTCCCATTCACAAGTTGCTCTTGAGAGTCCGGGAGAGTGATTTTTTTAACACGTTGCTGGGAGATAGAATTGGCTAGGAGATATCCAAAGCAGGGGCAAGAGGACATCCCTGGTGAATAGAACAAAAAAATACCAAATGCAGAAGACTGGCGGCCATTAATGGAGATGCAAGCTGAGGAAAAAAAAGCATATGAATAGACTACAAAAAATTAGGCCCTAAACCCAAGGCCTGTAACATCGCAAGAATGAAAGGCCATTCAATATGGTCATAGGCTTTGGCAAAATCAATTTTAATGAACACTGCTTTCTAGTTCGACCGTTAGGCCCACTCCATGCCTTCCCAAACAACAATAATGTTATCAAGAATGAACCTAGATTTAATGAAACCAATCTGTTCGAGACTTACAATTTGAGGCAATAGGTGGTGAATTTTTAGAGCCAAGGCTTTGGCAATGATTTTGTAAGAAACACTAAGAAGCGTGATGGGCTGCCAGTTGTAAATATCCTTTGGATCCCTAGGCTTAGGTATGAATTTAATATTGCCTTTATTTATTAAATTACCTAGAGAATTGGTTTGAAAGGCTTCAAGATAAACATGATGCAAATCACTCCGAATACAGTCCCAAAGCACTTTATAAAATTCACAAGGAAAACCATCAATCCCAGGAGCCTTATCATAGGCCATGGAGGAAATAGCTTCACTGAGATCATCAATTGTGAACAATTGATCACAAAAACTGATCTGGGTTGAAGAAAGCCTATGTGGCACAACAGCAAGGCAGCTTTGAGGGGCTTGCTGGTGCGCATGCGTGGGGTCTTGAGCCGTGAAAACTTACTCATAGTGACACACAAAAGCCTAGAGAATGTCAAGTAGCTCAGAAACCACTTGGTTACCATCTTTGATGTATTTAATGCCTGGGGATGAGTGCCTAGCACGAAGAGCCAAAAAAAACTCTTTGGAGGCACAATCACCAATTTTGAGCCAGTGGAGCTGAGCCTTGATTTGAGCACCCATGGCAGAATAATTATCTGCCACTTGCTGCTAGTGTCTTAAGTCCACCACCTGGATGTGATGTACTAGGGAAAAAGGACAAGCCGCTAAGGCCTCCATAGCAGCACGCAAGTCGATAGTGGTGGCCTCGTAAGAACGCCAGTGGAAGATAGCAAGTTGGTGCCCATAAACACGCAAGAAGCACGCAGTATGAATGATGACATCATTCCACCAAACAATCCAGCCCATACGGCCAAGAGGACAACACTCTAAATTCCACACTCGGAGAATGCAGGCCAAGGTGGGCTTGCGACAGAGCAAAGATGTGTTCAAGAAGAATTGAGTCTTACACGTGTGAGGTTGACAAGACACCCACTCAATGCGAAAATGAATTGGGAAGTGATCTGAAAGAGTCACATCTACTAACGGCTTCACAGGCAAGGCAAAGCTTTTGAAGGAAAAAAAGGACTAAGCCGAGATCATAGCATGATCAAGGCATTTAAAGACTCTATTAGAACCAGCTTGTAATTACACCAAGTGTGCCAGAGAGAATGAGAATGGTGGCAACCCATATTGGGATCAAAAAACCCCAATTTATTGTGCATGTAAAACCACGTCTCCCTTTCACCTGCAGCCCAACAAAAAGGCATAGTGCTTATCGTACGCCATTTCAACCATGTTGAAATTCCCATAGAGCAACCAGGTGGCAACTGGCAAAGAGTCAGCAATCCAGCGCCAAAGCAAGCAATGCTCCACAGCATCATTAGAGGCATAAATATTAATAATCCTGAAGGAATGATTCTCAATATTGAGAAGAACCTAGACAGCCCACTGGGAGGGGTCAACCCCATGGTCCACCACATAAGGAAGTAGTTGTGGGGCCAAAAGAGTAGCAACTCCACCATGACTAGCCTCATGCAGAGTGCAAAACATAGAACTAGCTGGCCAAATAGAATGACAAGCCGAACCAAGCAGAAAACCTAAAATTTTAACTTCCTGGAGACAAAGCACTTCAATCCCTAGGTAATTCTTCAAAGTATTCCTAACAAAATACTTCCTTGAGAGGTTAGTGAGACCTCGAACATTCCATGCTTGCAAAATCCCGGTCCTCTTCACCTAGGGAAGAGGAGTTGTTCTTCAAAAACTCTTGCGGAACAGAACCTATTTGAATAGAGGCAGAAAATCTTCATTTTTTCGGCATATAGTCATCTTCTTCCAGTGGAGGAGATGGACTGTGAAAACACCGCTAGGTCCCCATAGTAGAGGACAAAGCTGGTTGAGCACATAAAACAGTAACAGGCTGGGGCGTGACCTTCGCCCTGGGCTACAAAATAGCAAAAGCAACTCTTGAGGGAGTAGCAGTCCCCTTCTCTGAAGGGTTTAAAACCTACTGGGTTGGTTCCAGGGCCTTGGGAGCCAACCCATAACCAGATGACTTATTCTTTTGGTTTGTAACCATAGTCCATTTTGTGTCCACCTTAGCTAAAGGCTCTGTCGGACGAGGCTTTTCAGCACCTCGTGGCTGAAAGACCGTATAGGGAACTATCAAAGGGCAGTCCCTGATCTTGTGATCAGCTGATTGGCACTGGTAGCATGTGTTGGGTAGGTTAAAATATGTGATTTTCTGGGTGTGGTGAATATCCCCGATTTCAATGTCTACAGACTCTTTCAAATACTTGGATAAATCAACTTCTACACAAACCCTCTTTTGAGGACGGGCTTGAAAGAACTTATCAAGTTCGATGCAAACAACCCTCCCCAGAAAGGAAGCAATATGGTTCAAGAAGGGAACACAAGGAAAAGGCAACTTAGGAAACTCAATCTAGACCGAAACACGCATTTTGGTGTCCTCTAAGATAGCAAAATCCTGGGTCCAAGCCTAGAAAACCAACAAGGAAGAGCGAACATACCAGGGTCCATGACCCAAAATAGCTTGGACATGATTAACTTCCACAAAGCGGAACAAAAAAAAATCCTTGGTCAGGTTTTGGACCATATCAAGGTGGACGCCATGAGGGACACAGGCCTTGTTAACCCAATCTTTTAGCACACTTTTGGGGGGAGTCCTCCCAACAAAATAACCCACAAGGGTGTGTTGTTGAAGCCATTGGCATGCAGAATCAAAATCAGGTAAAGGTAAAACTACATCAACAGGGGCGTTAGAATGCTTACCTCATGAAAGACTTTCAAAACAAATTTTTGAGGGCATTTATTTGGTGGGGGAGCCATTAAACTACACTAACGAACCGCTAACACTAGCAAAAATTGTTGGGTTAGAACCGGTTGAAGGCATAATAAACCCCTAAAATTGTAGTAAATGCAGCCATACTCAATGAAGGAAACAATTTCCTGCGCAAGAAGCGCAGTATAACATAGGAGGGGCAACGAATGACCTTAGAAAGCACAAAACCCTAGCAAAGCTCATGCACCGCTATCACTTTGCAACTTCCAACTACTTGTATTCGACAACTTTTTCCTCAAGTGAAAATTCAACACCACAGGAAAATTCCTCCGAAATAGAAAAAATAGAGAGAGATTATTGTAGAGGGTCCCAAAATGATCTCATAGGATCAGATGATAAGTTTCTAAGCATCACGGTACCCAAGTAATAGCACGTTGAAGTTTGCAGCCATTTTGCACTTTTGACCCTTAAGGGATCGATTTGGTTGAACGTAGCTCAGAGTGATTTCACGTGTTTGGGTGTGAAAGAGGACCATGCCTAGCATAAATGTACCCACCTAGATGCGTTGGAACAATCCATTTAGTCACACAAGTTGCAGAATGAAAGTTGCACCACTTTGCAACTTTCAACTACTTGCATTTGACAACTTTATCCCCAAGTGAAAATTTTCCACCACAAAAAAATTCCTCTAAGATAGAAAAAATTGAGAGAGGTTATTGTAGAGGGGCCCAACAAAATCACGTAGGATCAGATGAGAAGTTTCTAAGTGTCACGGTACCTGAGTAATAGCATGTTGAAGTTTGCAGCCATTTTGCACTTTCGACCCTTAAGGGATCAATCTAGTTGAATGTAGCTCAGAGTGATTCCGTGTGTTTGGGTGCGAAAGAGAACCATTTCTAGCATAAAAATACCCACCCGGATGTGTTGGAACAATCTATTTGGTCACACGAGCTACAGAACAAAAGTTGCACCACTTTGCAACTTTTAACTACTTGCATTTGACACTTTATCCATCAAATGAAAACTTGACACCACAGGAAAATGCCTCTGAGATAGAAAAAACCCAGAGAGGTTATTGTAGAGGGTCCCAACATGATCTTGTAGGTTTAGATAAAGATTTCTAATTGCCATGGTTTATGAGTAATACCCTATCAAAGATTGTTGCCCTTTTGCACTTTGGACCCTTAAGGGATCAAGTCAGTTGAACGTATCTTAGAGTGATTGTGCTCTCTTTTTGATTGAATTAGGTGGTCAGCAGACTTAAATCCATTTTAGTTCTGGTTTGGCTCGATTTCAAGTGATTTTGTGCATTTTAGAAGCCAATTACTAAGGGTCAGTTTGTATACCCTGTTTTAAGGGTTTTGAGTGCATTAAAATGTCATATTAAGCATTCCACCCATTGTATTATTTTGTAACACAATGGAAAGGCTTAGTTAGGGTTATAAAACATGTGTACAAATTTTTTTTTGCAAGGGAGGTGAATAGAGGGTTTTTAGGTGATGTCGTAGATGCCAAATGGTGCATTTTTTAGTGGAAAATTGTGGTTTAGTGCTAGGGTTTAAAAAAAAAATTGGGGGCATCAATATCTCTTGAATTTTTAAGCTTGTGTAGACCTTTATGAAGCTTTTTCAAGCTTTGGATTATGGTTTTTCAATAAACACTTGCCTACACCTCACCCTCAATATTTGATTATCTGATGGTCAATAGGTTGGTCAATAAGTTGTTGTGGGTATTTTGAGAGTTCTTTGCCTTTAATAAGGTCAATTAAGACCATTTGTTGTGTTTTAGGATGAGTTTTGGGTCTAGTGTTAAAAAATGTGAAAATCTCAATCTTGCACTAGAAGTTGTCTTTGTAGCCTTTGAAGGAAAATTTGTGTATTTGTATATCAATGTGTAAGAATGGAGTTTTGTTGATATAATAAGGCTATTTCCAAGCAATTTTTTTGGGTTTAGAGGTCATTTGTTGTACTTATTAGGTTGGAGGAGTCTAAAGTTGCAAATTTGTAAGTTGCTTAAAGCAACAAATTTGAAATGCAATGCTTACTTGTTTTAAAAGTTGGTATTTAGTTAGTTGAGGGCATGGGTCAGTTAGAGAAGGGTGTAAAGGAATATGTAAAGACTTGAGATGTGCATTAAAGAAGGTTTTTGTTGAAAATTTGGAGAAGATCTAATAAAAATTATTCACAGTCTTCTTTTTTTTTCTAATTTTCTATGTAAATTTATTGATCCCATGCTTGGTATGGCCTATAGCTTGTTTGTACGGCTACAAGGCTGACATGGTTCGATAGAGGAGCAAGATAGCTTCCTTTTGGCAGTGGTTTGGTCCAATTTCATAAAGAATATAGGGAGTTATCATCGTTCTTCTGGAACTAGTCAAAAACCCTCAAAAACCAGGGTTTGATCACAAGAATGCACACAACTCACCATTCCCTTTTGTTCAAGGCTTAATTATTGGTGGAATGGTAGATTTCATCATGTACTTTATGTTTGAAGAGGTTTTGGAGAATGACACAGAGTTTGGAGTGATTTCTTGGTTACCTTACGCTTGGCATCCTCATGTGACAAGCCTAATAATGTGTAAGAAAGTCTGAGTTTGATGAGTTGTGAGTGGAATCTGTTGAGAGGGGTCATTCAAGGGTGTTGAGATGTGTGTATTGATGTTGTAAGAACCATGTTCATGTCTTAGGGGAGTTGGGGTGGTGTAGGGGGACGTCGGGGTCCAAATTCCTCCATGAGGCTTGAATGAATCTTATTTTTATTTTTCAGGTTGATTTCAATGTAATAAGGTCCTAAGGACCATCTTCAATTTTTTTAATAAGCTTTTACGCTTAGTGTTGAGTTTTGATGTTTGTAGTAGGTCTCCTTCTCACCATGTAGCATTGGTGCATCTAGGAAAACTAATGAATCATGGTGCCATGATGCAACCAGGAATTTTATGGGAGTCACCTTGGTCATTTTCTGTGTTTTGAAGAGCCTTTAACACCTTTGGAGTGTTCTTCCTAGTCAAGTTCTTGGTGTAGTGTTAATTGCCTTAACTAGGCAATTAGAGGTCCAAATAAGAGTTAGTTGGTTTCGAACGTTTCTCCAATTCAAAATACAGTTAAGGGACATTGGAGGGAGGTTGTTAGAGTTTCAATATTCCTCTCTTGGTCGAGGCAAGGTTGTTGATGAAGAAAGAAAAAAGATTCAATAAAAAGTTTGCTTTGTTTTCTGATAACCTGTGCAAGAATTGTTGATCCTGTACTTGGTATGGTCTGTAGGTTTGTTGTCAGACTCCAAGGCTATAACAGTTTAAAAGGGGGTTGAGTTGGATCTATTTTTGTATTGGTGTGGAGTATTTTCATTGAGGTGCAAGGGAGATATTCATATTTCAATGTCGGGTGGTCTGAAACCCTCCAAAATGAGGGTGTTGACTGAATTTTGCTTGTATCTTCCATTCCCACCATGCATTAAGGTTAGGACTGGGTGGAATGGGAGAGTACCATATTTACTTTGATCTTATAATTTTTTCATAGAGTTTCATGTAGTTTTGGGAAGGATCTTTGAATATCTAGCCCTATCATCATCATGTGACAGGCCTAGAATCAAGGGGAAAAGTCTGATTTTTGGTCTTTGTGAGAATGTTTTGTGAATACAGTCCTGTAGGGACTTCTGAAATGGATGTCAAAAGAGTATAGGAACTTACTTTTGGTTGAGGGTTTTTGGGGAGTGCCTAGGTACTAAGTTCCTTGAGTTGAGTAGCATATTAGGCCTATCTTGTAGCGTTACCTTTTGGCTTGTTGTGACTTTACCTTTGATTGTCAAGAAGGGAGGCTTTGAGACTTTTTAGGGGCATCCATTTGTTATCAAAATTTAGTGGTTTGGGCCTGGTAAAGGCTTGTATGTGGTTTTTTTCTTGACTGTCCTACTGAGAAGTGATACAAGGGCTAAGGGTAAAAGAGGCCTAAATGCTAGAATAAAGCTTGGAAATTACTTTGTTTCTCATAGTTTTACTGATTTTTTCGAGTTCCCTACTTCTGTATAGGTCAAACAGGTTTTATATGTATTGAAGTCCCTTGAGAAATAATAGATAAATTTTCTAAATTGTGTTTGGTGCCTTGGCAGGGTTTGGTTTAATCTTTTAGTTCCTTAATTCATCAAATTTCTCCTACCGGGTTCCTGAATAACCTTAAAGTTTTACGGTTATTCTAATGGTATAACCATCATCCCACCTACTGTCATCAAATGTAACTCAATGGGATGATGTATTTGAGTGTAGGGAATGCTACTTTAGGAGTAGGAGGAATGGAAGGATGATCCCTTGGCGTGAAGAATGAAAGGAAGGGTTCAAGATGTGTGTTTTCCCTTGGAAATTGGTGGATTGGACCTATGGAATGAATAAGCTGCATTGTTAATGGTCAAGTGAGTGTTCCTTAAGCATGGGTGGACCTATTGAAATATTTTTTTGTAGTTATATTGGGTAGGAATGGTTGGGAAGGTGAGTATTCAATAATGGTACCCTAAAACTCTAGTTATTTAGGCTATAAGGAGGGTTTTTGCTTTGGAGGCTTGTTGGAGAATTTGGGGTGAGGAGACTTGAAAAATCCTTGGTTTTGGAACTTGAGTCAAGAATTTTTTTGGGTTAGAAGGACAGGTGTGGAGATCTAAAGGTAGTCTCTTAGTAAAAATGGCATAATTTGGGGATTACAACTGTGAAAGTCCAATTTTGAGGCGCTTGGTCCTAAGAAGGTGTATCTGATTTTTTTGTATGTTGTGTATCTCTAAGAAGGGTATTTAAATCCATGATTATTTTCCTAAGTGTTTTGAAAAAGTTTGGACAAAAGTATAAAAAATCAGTTTCCAACTGCTACAAGGGAAACATATGTCAATAGGTGAGTTTTGAGGAATTCAATAAATCTGCCTTAGGGATTGTGCAAAGTTGATTTAATTACCATTTCTTGGATGTTGAAAACCTTTGTAGGGTCCTTGTTGATTTTGATGTTATTTTAAAAGGTTGAGTTAATTGAAATTTGATGTCTTGCTTGGCATATTTGAGAAGTTGTGTCAATTTGTGTCTTGGGTTACCACCACCTCTGCATCAGTAGGGGCAATAAAATATGCCTTTCTAGAATTATATTAGACATCATTTCATTCTTACTCATAAATCCACATGTTTTTCCTTGAAGACAACTTTAAATGTAAACCATGAAGCATTACAACTAATTTTAAATGTAATATACACATTTAATTGAGGCATACATTAAGGAATATACACATTTGCATGTATTAATTTCTCATAATTTTTGTATATCAAAAAATACACTAAGTCAATGACAAATATTATAATAGTGATGGAAGAACATCTCGAAAATCTTCCCATTTGTCAATACTTGTAGCAACACATGCAGGGAAATAATCCTCCCATTTGTAGCACAGATCATGAAATATATTATACTTGAGAAGAAATAGAAGGAGTTGGTGCCTAGTTTAGTTTCTCCATTCCACCTTAGCTGGCCTAGTTATTTTCATTCAAAAATGGTTCAAAACATGTACATCCCTTGCTCCCTATGAAACACATGGGTAGTAGCCTCTCTATGGTTGTGTAGCATCATAGGAATCTGTTCCACAAAGAACTTGCAAAAGCCTATCAATCTTAGACATGGAATCACATAAAAATCATTAAAAGAGCAATAACTAAATAATGTGAGTCATACAGTTGATGAGACCTACTATCACCTTCATGCATGCTAGATAAGGAGGTCGATTTAAGGTCCTACAATGGTGATGTGCCCCTTCACTGCTTTATCATCTCTCGATGATCCTACGTATAAATTTCAAATATATCACTGACATAATTAACATAAAACATGTAGCATATAAGAATTCGATAAATCTACAAGATGTCGAAAAGAAGAGAATATTGACAACTAGAAAATGCACTAGCAACCGATGTTTCTCATACCACTAAACACTTGCACCACCAACCGATGTTCTTATTTTCTTATATACTTGGATAAAATTCAGTATTACCTATAGTCACAATCATAAAAGGATCAATGATAATCGTAAATGCATATGACATCAAACACTAATGGTGAAAAATACTGATTGCAAGGTGTTGGTCCAAAAGAGTGATCAATAACATGACTTTACAAATTCATTGTGCATACTTACAAATCAATCCAGGGAACCATCCAGGTTTTCTCTACTCTTTATTGTGTCAACTTGTATTGCCTCGTGGTCAAACTCACTCACTTTCCACAAGCTCTTGTTCGTAGGTCTTCCCTTATATTTGATCAAATGAACATTGGTGGCGATGAAAAGGTTTGAGTAGTGAAGAATTTTCTGATTTATGTTGAAGTCCTCAAAAAACCAAATTGCAACATTCTTAACTGGATACCTTCAAAGCCATGTTCCAGTAACAACCACCGAACCTGTAGGATATTCTGTGCTTTCTCTGTCTATAACTGGGGCCTCCAATTTCTTTTTGTCCGCGATACAATGGCATAGGTAATAATATATACCCTCTTCATTGTCTTCATCTGCAATCACCACATAAACATGCCCTACATTGATATGTTCATCTTGTTATATATATTTACTGAGCAACATAGTCAAAATTGTAAGTAAGAAATATTACCTAGTTCTAGTAGGTCCGATACATGATCAAAGTCAATGGATGATTGCATCTCTATGATTTGTACAGCCATCAGGAGATGATAAGTGTCAAGTGGGGTTAGACTTCTTACAAACTATTCATCAACCCACTTTGTTGACTCACAATCATTCCATGCTTGAAGTGTACATGCATAACAAAAGCATGCCATCTTTCGCGTATGGATATTCCATGTACCTGCATTGGAGCTTCTAAAAGAGTGTAGCTCGCTCGATCCTATTAGTGTACAACAATCCTCATATTTTTCAATGTTAGTATCATCTACTAAATGAAAAAATCTAAAAACTAAAGAATTATCTTCACTACGTGAACCCATTGCACCATTGCACCACTGGACAATTGATCTTGCATCTATCAACTTTACAATATTTGTGTACTTTAACTCTTCTCATGTTAGGGATCTTTGTTGAATCCCTCTTGTGCTATTTTGTCCTTGATGTGAATTTGTGATACTCTGGCATCCTCGTGGTTACTTTCTTAATTGATTTGATTTTTTGATTGGCACATTTACTTCATTGATTATATTATATATAGTGGTACTGATAACTTGACTCCATGTGTAGATCTCAGTTAAGGCATTCTGGTTATTGGCTCTTTGTTTCATTGATCAGGTGATATGTTTTTGGTTTAACAATTGTGTTTCAGTGATGCACTTAATTATATTTCCTTGGCATGAATCAGTGTTCTATAGGTTGTTACAGTGTGGTTTGATCAGGCTCTTGAATCTTGAAATTGTTCATAGTTTATATGATGTAGCTTGTTTCTCAATATAATAAGGGTTTATGGTAAGTGGAATGGCATTGTGAATTCATCATGCAAATTCAGTCTTCACTATACCTCATAAGTCTTTGGACATCATTTGGCAATGACACATTATATAGCATTGAATATATCAAGGTGGCATTCGACCTTGGGTAAAGGTATTCTATTTGGTGTCCTTTTTGCATTTGAATCGGGTCTAAAGGTTTGACATTTAAATCAGGCCTTAAGGCCAACATTAGGTAAGGGTATTTGCAAGATCATGATGGGCCAAAAAGTGGCAATATGATGGGTATATGGCTAACAACTCTTTTTTACCCAAAATTGATGAAACGAAAAGGGTTTTTAAAGGAGATTCTCATATTTCCACCAATATAAATTATGATTTCCTTTGAATTTGATAAATAATTATTATTCATTTTCTATTGAATTACGACTAAAGTCCTAATTTTTAGGCTGATTGAAAAGCATCTATAGCTTTCAAATGGTATCATATTTTTTGAATCCAAAACATGCGTCACATTCTATGCTTCACATAAATAGTTGAATTTCATGAAGTTTTGACCAAGCTAAGGTGGTCAAACATACGAGTCTTTATACTTTTAAAAAGTTGTCATAAAAAAATTATAATTGATTATTTACTTGAAAAAAAATTACAAAAAAATATGCATCACATTGGGACATGAGTCCTCTACTTATATCTAAAATCTTATAAAAAAATATTATCATTTTAGTGTCGTTAGGGTGGTTAGACAGACACCTACTTCTTATTTTTTCCCTAAAATTTAAGTACTACTGTCTTGAAATTTCCAAATTTCACCAAATAGATTTTATTATTTTGTAAATAAACCTAGTAATTTAGAGTATACATTCAATTTTCTACAAATTTTATTCTTACATATTTTTGAAATAATATAGATAACTTATTCAAATTTGTATGTTAAGTTTCCTAACTCTGATTTTTCTGATTTTTTTGCCACTTAAGGGCCTATTTTTTCCATGATGATCCTGAACATACCAGTAAAGGCATTGGTTAATATTTTTAATTTCACATTGGATGTGACCTAGCCTTGATCATTTTGGAAATTGGCATTTGTTGGGTAATGTGGTCATATCAATTCTTATAAGCACATTTTGGGTTGATGATTTCACATTGTCAATAATTGACAAATGAAATAATACCTATCGGCATGCAAGTATTTGTTTTGGCCACGGATTTCAAATGGTATAATGATTTTTGATTAATTTATCATTGTCCTTTCGGACTCCAAATGATTATCTTTTTGAGTAAAGGAATTCGATGATTGTTCATTTGGGAGTTTAGGTCAAAACATTGTTTCTTTCGCTCGAAGGGTTTGGACACCTCTTTAGCTGCCATCCTTGAGTTTGTGTCTCATCCATTTCACTGAGAAATTGTAGGGTTACTGCACTTTGATAGCATGTGAGGGAGATGAGAGGACCTTTACAATGGTCGTTCAATCTGTCTCCTTTCTACTGCTGGGTGAAGGCCCGTATTTGGAAGTTGTCTTGGCCATTACGGTTGTCTACAAATCTGGTAATCTCATTTTCATGACAACTCCATTGCTATTCTCATGTATTATTCTTTCATTTTTTGTTTAGATCCGTTGCTTTACAGTCAAGGTTATTTCGAGCTAATCCATCTCTCCTATGCAAAAAGGAAAATGGAAAAACATCTATTTCTTTAAAGTGAAATGTCTGAAATGATTACTTTAAAATGTGATTTCAATTTTAAAAAAGATCATCCTGAAATTTTCAAACGGTTTATAATTTCTGGTTATGGGCAAATCATTATATTCTTGAACCTGATCAGTTTATCACTTGGGTTCATTTATAATGGTTCTTGGCTGCATTTTCTGGAGGTCATCATATCTGTTTTGTGTTTCGAATTTTTGGGTAGTGGGTATTTGTGAAACCTAAAGAATATTCTCAGTTCCTTCCAGGAGTCGTTGGTAACTGCCATTAAATGCATGATTACTTTTTTTCAATTATATTTCTGTTATAGTCATGGCAAAATGGATAGTATTCATGAATTTATAGGATGTGTTTTTTGCTGTCTTGAGTAAGCACTACCAGTGCAGGCTGCCTATGAAGAAAAGAAGATTAGTTACACCTCTATTTTGAAATCTGCATTTATATTCTTGTCAGAAAGAAAAGTCTATCCCCCATGATCATGGGTAACATCTGGAACTGTTGCTTGACAGTAGTATTGTAACCTGAAAATTAACTTTGTATAATTCCTTGAAAGTGGAAAACGAGCAACATTTGTAATACTTCCTAAATATAATGATGATTTCTGTAAAAAGACAAAAATAGAGAGAGTAGGGCTCTATCATATCAGAAAAAACAAAAATGAAACAAATGCAATACTATTAAGAGATGTGAGAGTGTATTCTTAAGATGATGCTGAAAAATTGGAAAACATAGTGTGTAGTTAGTTTTGTAGTTTCTTGTATGAAAAAAAAAGGTTGAATATCTGACTGTGAGAAAAGAAAGAAAGGTCATATCAATGTGATGCAGTTTTGATGAGAGGTTGTATTTAAACTATAACTAAATTATTTTCCTCGAGTTGTATCATGACTTGACAATGTATGGAATTCTGAAGAGTCATTCTTAACTCTTGAAAATTCTATGCATTATCTGTCAAGAGGCACTTGACATAAATAAGTGAAACAGAGAGATCCTCTGTACTATTGTATGTTCTATTGAAAATCAAAAAAGGGGTTAGTGCTCCTTGAGATTGGTGTCTCTAAACAGAGGGGTTGGTGCTCCTTGAGTTGGTGCTTAGAAATCAGCCATTGAGGCATTGTCAAAATAATTATTGAAATGAAAGCCTGAAAAAGGCAGCAGGTTCAGGAGTGTTTTTTCTACCCTAGGAGGGTTTTCCACTCGACATATCTTGTGTCTATTTGTGTCTCTATGATTCATTTGCTTCAGTGATTTACTGCTTTAAAATGCAATGTTACACTACTCATTTCAGTTTATATGATTGCATTTGAATACATGAATGATTCTATCATTGATAAATGAGAACATATGTATGGTTCTTTTTAGTTTCTGTTAAGTTTTTTAAAGAATTTATAAACATTGATTCACCCCCCCCACTCTCAATGTATTTTTACTCCAACAAAATTTTCATACATGCACCTGCTCCATCATGCTCCCCCTTTTCATGCCCAACCTCTTAGAAGTTCCACATATGTTGAACACCACTGATCTTATGCATCCTGCTCAACTAGTAAAACATTTTGGTGTTCTTGAATTGTGTTGTAAAATTATCTAACCATATGATATGCTGAATAAATGATATGCCCCTGCTATCCATATCAACATATAACATATGAAAGGAAACTTGCACAAACTCTGTAGAATGTGTGTGATCATCAGTTATGTTAAAGTGATACTCCCTCAATACTTTCCTATTTTTCTTTGTACTATCATTTTCATGAATGAATTCTATATGCACAAATATAGCAACCTGCATGGAGTTGTAGTACTATGATTGCACCTCATTATGTGGCTGTAGTGTGTAGTTCTCACCGAAGTCGACAACTGAAACAATATGAAGAAGTGGAAATGTGTCCTTACATAACTTGAACTGCGATTCCAACCATTGTGCTTTGTGTGTATACCTTGCATACTCATAGACCACTTGATCATGGAAAATGCTCATAAACTGATACACTGGAATCTTATCACTAACCAATTCACACTTCTTTGCTTCTTTCCCATCTTTTAGACTATATGCCATTGTCTTATATTTCCCAAATTCCACAATTTTATCTCCAATTGTGTGTGCACTAGCCATGTGCTGAAAAATTGGCAAATTTTGCATGCCACCATAGTGATCACATGTGCCATCCAAATAGGATTTTAAAAAAATAAAATTGATCATCCTCTCTTTCACATAAAATGGAAGACAAAAATTTCCTTGACTATTTAGGTGGAGGCATTATGTTACATTCTTGCAAAACATTGTCAGTATGCATATCTACACATATACGTCAATAAACATCATAATGGTTAGAAAACTCAAAATTAACCCTACAACAACAAGTAGTGTTTGTGTGATTTATTTTGACATAAAAAGGATTTAGCATTTCAAAATACCTTTGACATATTTGAATTTCAATAAACTTCAGTACAAAATCAGCAAAAAATTGGGTTTGAGTGGTATCCAAAAAATGCATTGGATGTGGCTCATGGGTTTTACTACCAATTCTCCTTCTTACAACATCTCTTTGATTAGGAGAGGTCCTTCTGTTATCCTTCCAATAGTTGAAAATTAAAGATCTTAAGCCTTGAGCAATTCTTGTATCTTTCCATGGAACTCTACCCAAGAATTCCCATAACTCATTGCTATTTGGATCCTCCACTCTTTCACGCCTTCCTTTGGCTCTAATTAGAGATGATATACTTATCTTCAAAGAATTACTTGTCTTTGTAAGGTTCACCTTATTCCTTGTTTGACTGCTTAACAGTGTTGTTGTCATCACATGTTGTGTGGCACAACTATCCTTCATGCATGAGGTGGAACCCACGCTCTTGTATGCAGTCATCAAGTTCTTTACAATGAAATTTTCACTTGATTCATTCAAAAATCTTATCCCAGGAGCCCTCATGGTGGGCCTAAATTTAAGTTAACTCATCATTTCAAAAAATAGTTAGCATCTTCCACCCTCACTTAGCTTCGAAAAAAATAAACTCCATATCCTCTATGCATATCTTTGACATGTACGTTTTGGAATCTTATTAGGCATCCATTTCAAAACATTGGAACCAATATCAATCAAAATGTAGGTTTTCTAAGTAAAACTCTAGGAGGAGTTCTCAAATGTAAATTTGAGTCAATATTGGGAGGGTCAACAACATAGGGGATAGATCGCGTACCTTCAATCAGAGGTGCAATTGATGACATACCTTGATATTGACATGTAAACGATGTTGTACCTCCAAATTGAGATGTAATTTGTGGAGTGCCTTCAAATAGAGATGTGTTTACTGATGTACTTTCAAAACTCAATGTTGTTGATGGTGTGTCTTCAATTGGAGATGTGATTTCTGATGTACTTGGAAAACCACATGTTATTGCCGATGTGTCTTCAACTAGAGATGTGCATTGAGCTTCACCTATGGTTGATGATGTGCCCCCAACTTCGGTATCCATTCATGTCCTTCCATGAACTTTCCTCATCCATGCCCTTTGTTTTTCCAATTCAACATCTCTCTTAGATTGCACGAGATTTTTTGGTTGTATGGTTTGCAATTCCTTTGCTTCACGAGCTACATTTTTTGATTCTCTTCTCCTTACATTTTTAACTGCATGTTCTTCCGGTGTTAGAGGCTTCAATCGTTTCCTTGGCATGATGTTCAATGGTACATGCTCACAAACACACATAGAACAAAAGTAAGTAATGCATTTTATCAAAATATTGATATCATTGATTACATTGTATTACATATGAAACACACCAAAGCATTTTATGAAAGAAGGTAGTGAGCTATTTGGAATTATCAAACATGTCTATGCTATACAACATTTTTCATACATGATGGAGTTAGATTTTCTTTAGGGTTAGATATTAGAGTAGGGATTTTCAGTGTGTTTGATGCAGAGAGGGGTGAAAACCATTCAATACACCAAATCAATGATAATCAATCAGATTCCAAAGCAAAATCAGATGTTCACTAAAAATCCCAACTTCTACCAAGCTTTCCCTTGTAGCATAGGTAACTCGGTTCAAGGGCCTTTTCACCAATATTTTCCAAAACACTTGATAAAATCAAGGATCATTAAGATACCCATTTTCGAGTTATAAAACATAGGTAAACCCCAACATCAACTCGTTTGGACCAACATTGACTTCCAATAGACCCACCTTGGAAAAGGCAATTCAATTGGCCTAATTTACAAACATGGTACCTTTTAAACACTAGATATTCACTCAAACTCCTCAAAAAATAGTATTTTATATGTCAAAACCTCCAATTTCCTGATTTGTTTCCAATTTCAAGACCTCTAGACCCCTAATATAGGTCAAACCCTCAATTTCAAGCAAAATACTTGGGGTTGTAATGAAACTCCTATCTCCTAGACCTGCCAGACCCATACAAAGCACTAAACACACTTACTAGACCCTACACATGGAGAATAATACATTACATGGATAGTCCTTCCTACATTTTGTCAAAACACCACTTGAAACCCTCATTTTCACTATGAAAATACCCTACTATAGTCATAGAACATCATTCCAAATACCCAACCTTTACCCCACAACATTCTAAATAGGCTATGCATGTATTTTACAAGTTAGAGGATCCATTCCATAAGTTATAGTAGGCACAAAAAGTTGAATGGGTCGAATTACATCATGAAACCCTTCAATCAAAGAACACTGTGAAAGCAGGTAGCAACAGTAAAAACAAGATAAATTTCGCTATAAAAAGAGTTAGAACCTATAAATAGGTGAAAATGAAATCTAATTCATTAATCTACAACATCCAATTGGTTTCAGATCATATTAGACTCTGTACAAGCCGTACAACAACAAGAAAACTGAGAGAAACCAGTAAGTGAATGTGAATTGGTCAGTTGAGCATTGAATTGAGGTTTTTGAGATCGAAGATTGTTGAAAATGATCTAATTATGATTGTTGAAGTTTTTTTCTCCCTACTCTACATCACAAACGTAGGGTATAATTTGTTTCCACCTAAATGAAAACTAGAGAATCTTTTGTTTATTGTTCTCAAAACAAAATTTGTGATTGTCAACGAAGTCATGAAGAATATGAATTCAACGAAAGGTTTTTGATGCTATATCTTATAATTATTCACTATTTATTTGGCAATGAGGTAACTTAGAAAGATAATAAGCATTCTCAATTGCACAAAATTTTCCTTTCTTTTAAATTTATTAGAAAGGTAAATGGTATGAATGAATGGAAACTTTCATTAACAACTATGTCAACTCACTTGAATTTATCTAAGCACATGTTGAATGAAGGTGATTTTTTTATGGAACAAATTTTTTTATGGAAAATTGCATTAATATTCATGAAAGCTATTAGGTTTTCCAAATTAGTTGAAAATAAAATTAAATAGAGTGAATTCCACTAACCATGCTAGAAATGCACTACTATAAGCAATGCAAATAGAATTCATAAGTAAATTTGTGTTAAGTAAATGTCATGTTTTTCATTTTTTTGCTCTTAAACTCATAAAAATTAAACTTTTATGCAAATCCCATATAATTCAATGTCGAATTCTATGTCCAATTGTTATGATTAATAAAATCATTAAAGAAATTTAGTTTATATTGTCAAAAACAAACAAATATACTAAATATAAATATTTCAATATTACCAAAATGAATATATTACCTCAGATGATGCAAAATGATGTAGAAACTTCAAAATATCTTCTTCTACATTGTCTACCATCCAGATTGGTTCTAAAAAGGTGATGGATCAAGCATAGATTGGTACAATATGAAGTCAACTGCATAAAAAAAGGCATTTCTATATCGGATAAAGCGCTGAACCAGATAAATATAGAAGCATGTCAGCATGAATCATGGGGTCAACCCCTATTTTTCCATTTTAAGGTAAAACATATTTGGTGCTCATAAAATTTGTGCTCTCCAAATTTGTTGTTTTGAAAGGGAGAGATTCCATAGAGACAAAGGGAGTGACACTCGAGATATAGAGAGAGGTCATAGGAGTGAGAGAGATTAGTCTAGGTAGTATGGTAGTGATTGAGACTTGAGAGCGATAGAGACTTGAGAGGGATAGAGAGTTATCTAGTTACAATGGGGGAAAATACCTGAGAATGGGAGAGGGTTGGGAGGAATGAGACCCGAGAGATACAAAAAGACCAAATGGGGATAGAGGGAGAGGGAGTGTGGGAGAGGGGGTTGGAGTGAAATATATTTTTCTAGGTAGGGTGGGAGGTAAGTGAGGCCTGACAAATTGGGACTGGAGAGAGGGCATTGGAGTAACACATATTAGTCTAAGTAGCATGAGAGGGAGTAAGACCTGAGAGAGAAAGACCTGAGAGGGAGAAATTTATTCACTTATGGTGGGGGGGAAGACCTAAGAGAGGCAGTGGGAGAGAGAGGGAGTGGGACCCTTAAACCATAAAACCTATACCATTAACCCTCAAACCCCTATACCCTCATAATCCCTCAACCCTCAACCCTCTACCCTCTACACTTAAACCCTAATCCCTCAACACCTATACCCTCTTAATCCCTCAACCCTCAACCCTTAAACCCTAATCCCTCAACCCCTATACCCTCTTAATCCCTCAACCCTCAACCCCTAAACCCTAATCCCTCAACCCCCATACCTTCTTAATCCCACAACTCTCAACCCCTATACCCTCTTAAGCCCTCAACCCTCAACCCTTAAACCCTAATCCCTCAACCTCTATACCCACTTAATCCCTCAACCCTCAACCCTAAACCCTTAAACCCTAATCCCTCAACCCCTATACCCTCTTAATCCCTCAACCCTCAACCCTCAACCCTCAACCCTTACCCCTAATCCCTCAACCCCTATACCATTTTAATCCCTAAACATTCAACCCTATTCCCTCAACCCCTATAACCTCTTAATCCCTCAACCCTCAACCCTCAATCCTTAAACCCTAATCCCTCAACCCTTAAACCCTGATCCCTCAACCCCTATACCCTCTTTAATCCCTCAACCCTTAAACCCTAATCCCTAAACCCCTATACCCTCTTAATCCCTCAAACCTCAACCCTTAAACCCTAATCCCTCAACCCATATACCCTCTTAATCCCTCAACCCTTATCCCTCAACCCCTAAACCCTAATCCCTCAACATCTATATGCTCTTAATCCCTCAACCCCTCTACTCTCTACCCTTAAATCCTAATCCTTCAACCCCTATACACTCTTAATCCCTCAACCACTATACCCTCTAACCTTAAACCCTAATCCATCTACCCCTATACGATCTTAATCCCTCAACCCTTAACCCTCAACCCTTAAACACTAATCCCTAAACCCTTATACCCTCTTAATCCCCCATCCCTTATACACTCTTAATCCCTCAACCCTCTACCCTCAACCTTTAAACCCTAATCCCTCAACTGTTATACCCTCTTAATCCCTCAACCCCTATACCTCTTAATCCCTTAACCCTCAACCCTCAACCCTCAACCCTTAGACTCTAATCCCTCAACCCCTATATGCTCTTAATTGCTAAACCCTTAACCCTCAACCCTTAAACCCTAATCCCTCAACCCCTATACCCTCCTAATCCCTCAACGCTCAACCCTCAACCCTTAAACCCTAATCCCTCAACCCCTATACCCTCTTAATCCCTCAACCCTCAACCTTCTGCCCTCAACCCTTAAACCCTAATCCCTCAACCCCTATACCCTCTTAATCCCTCAACCCTCAACCCTCAACCATCACCCCTTAAACCCTAATCTCTCAACCCCTATACCCTCTTAATCCCTCAACCCTCAACCCTATACCCTCTTGATCCCTCAACCCCTCTACCCTCTAACCTCTACCCTCAACACTCCCCTCTCTCTCTCAATCCTACACCAACTACCCTTAAACTATTAAATCATAATCCCTAAACCTTAAACCCTCTACCCTCTACCCTCAACCCTTAAACCCTAAACCCTCGACCCTCTACCCTTAACCAAGTTAAACCCTAAACTCTTAAACCATCTACCCTTAAACTATAAACCCTAAACCTCTAAACCCTCTACCCTCTACCCTCTACCCTCAACACCCCCCTATCTCTCTACCCTACACCATCTACCCTTAAACCGTAAATCGTAATCCCTAAACCCTAAACCCTCTACCCTTAACCCTTAATATGTACACTCTAAACCCTCTACCCTCAACCCTCAACCCTCAACCCTTAAACCTTAAATCCTCAACCCATTACCCTTAACCAAGTTAAACCCTAAACCCTTAAACCCTCTACCCTTAAACCGTAAATCGTAATCCCTAAACCCTAAACCCTCTACCCTTAACCCTAAATCCCTAAACCCTAAACCCTCTACTTGAGAGGGAGAGAGAGAGGGAGAGGTGGTGAGAGGGACATACTTGAGAGAGAGGGAGAGGGAGAGAGATAGAGGGAGTGAGAGAGGGAGGGAGTGGAAGAGAGATAAAGGGAGTGAGTGTGAGAGGGAGAGGGGGTAGGAGGGGTATACTTGACAAGGAGAGAGAGGGAGATGGGGTAGGACAAAGATAATTGAGAGAAAGAAAGAGGGAGAGGGGTGGGAGGGAGAGTCTAGAGAGAGAGGGAGAGAGACAAAGTCAGAGAGAGATAGATGGAGTGAGAGAGAGAGGGAGTGGGAGAGAGAGAGAGACATAGAGAGAAAAAGAGAGACTTGAGAGAGAGAGAGGGGGAGGGAGAGGGGGTCGCAGGGAGAAACCTAAGAGAGAGGGTGGGAGGGAGACACCTAAGAGAGAAGGAGAGGGAGACAAAGTTGGAGAGAGGGGGTGGGAAGGAGAAATCTAAGAGAGTTGGAGAGGGAGGGAGTGGGGAATAGAGGGATGGGAGAGATACAAGGAGTGGGAGAGGGAGACTTGAGATATGGAGAGGGGGTGGGAGGGAACGAGAGTACTTGGGATAGAGGGATTGGAGAGAGATGGAGGGAGTGAGAGAGAGTAGAGAGAAGGGGGTGGGGGGAGATACCTGAGAGAGAGGGAGAGAGAGAGAGAGTGGGATGGGGTGGGAGGGAGATACCTGAGAGAGAGGGAGAGAGAGAAAGGGAGAGAGATAGAGGGAGTGAGAGAGAGAGATGATGTGGGAGAGAGATAGAAGGAGTTCGTAAGAGAGACAAAGAGAGACCTGACAGGGGGAGAGGAGGTAGAAGGGAGAGTGTGTGTGAGAGAGAGAGGGAGGGAGAGGGGGTGGAAGGGAGATACTTGAGAGAGAGGCAGAGACTTGAGAGAGAGGGAGATGGAGAGAGAGAGAGTGAGAGAGAGAGAGAGAGAGAGAGAGGGACTTGAGAGAGAGAGGAGAGGTGGTGGGAGGAGATACTTGAGAGATATGGAGAGGTAGAGGAGAGAGGGAGGGAGTGGAGAGAGATAGAGGGAGTGACTGTGAGAGAGAGAGGTAGGAGGGGAGACTTGACAAAGAGAGAGGGAGAGGGGGTAGGATGGAGATACTTGAGAGAGAGAGAGAGGAGAGGGGGTGGGAGGAGAGAGAGAGAGAGGAGAGATACAGTGGGAGAGAGACAGAGGAGTGGGAGAGAGATAGAGGTGAGAGATAGGAGTGGGAGAGAGAGAGAGGGAGTGTGTGTGTGAGAGAGAGAGAGGGGGGGATGGAGATACCCAAGAGAGAGTGAGAGAGATGGAGAGAGATAGATTGAGTGAGAGAGAGGGAATGGGAGAGAGATAGAGGAATTGAGTGACAAACCTAAGAGAGAGAGAGGGCATAGGAGGGAGAGACTTGAGAGAGAGAGATAGAGATAGAAAGATAACAACCTAAGAGAGGGAGAGAGAGAGAGAGGGAGAGGGAGAAAGGGGGTTGGAGTGAGATAAATTTGTTTAGGTACCTATGTGGGAGGGAAAGAGACTTGAGAGAGGGGATTGGACTGAGAGAGTAGTCTAGGTCATGTGGGAGGGAGTGAGACCTAAGAGAGAGACTTCAGAGGGATAAAGAGTTATCCAATTAGGGTAACGAGTTAGAGAGCGTATGGAAGGTAAAACCTCAACTATCCATCTATGATCATAAACTATGCACTCTAAGCATTGTCAAAGTTATCGACCAAAGAGAGGGGAAATTAAAGTTTTGTGCAAATAAGGTAATTTGGTGAGCGCCAAATGACACATCACATTTGGCACATGCCAAATTTGGCACTCGCCAAATGACCTGCTTTGGATGTATTAAGTGACAGGATTTGCCAAATTTCCTCATATTTTTGTCTATGCGCCCCGTCTCATTTGCACATCTTTCAATGCAACTATATAAATAAAACCATGATAGCATTAATCTCTCTCTTAGTTATCTAAATATATAATTCTTTTTTCATTTTGATTTAGTTAAGGTTTTTATCCATGACTCCTTTTGTAAATGCCTCCATTTTTCGTCAAAAACCAACATGTGCTAGTTTTAGGATAGATTTCTACTCATTCATCGAAACATGAAACAAACTATATTTTTTGAAACTAGACTCCATTCTTCACATGTTGAAAAAAAAGAAAAAATGATTAGTTTTCAAAAAATTTAGGGGGGAGCATGCTCAAATTTTAGCTTTTCAAGATGTGTCCACTTTGAAAATTCATAAAATATTATATATTCATTAAAAAAATTATCTGAAAGAATGAGGATAAACTACATGGTGTTAGCTAATTTCTCACCATTGTGATTTTAGAAATTCTAAAAAAAAATTAATCAAAAAAGGGGGGAGCCCTCAGGCGCTATGCTATTTTTTTGATAAAAATAGGACCTATTTTGCCGCCCCCTCCCCCCATTTTTGAGACCCTTAATCTTCATTAATTTCAAAATAAAAATAGTAGCTTTGAAACTAGACTTGGATCACTTCAACTTTTTTTCTTGTTGCATCTTGAAATTTTGAGCATAACTATCTTCATTTTCTCATGCAAATCAGATTTTACTGATTTCAGAAATTTATAAGAAAAAAAAAAAAGTGGCATCTTAAGAGCCAAAATTGTGTCATAGATTGGTGCACTTACCCAAATACGTAATGAATTGGCAAATTTTTACAACTCACCACTTAGATTTGATCTCCTTAATAGATTGAAGTCACACTCATCACCTTCAAAAATCAATTGTTGCTTGATTTGATTTGATTTGATGACCTACAAATGTTATTACACATGAACACAATGCATGTGAAACATATAACAAACTTACATAGCATATGATATGATGCTTGAATGATGGAATGTTGTAATGAAAATTGTTTATTTTATTCTTGACTTCTTTGAATGCTTTTAGGACATTTGATTTTCTCAATAATAATTCTTCTTGCTAGGATTAAGATGGTGGAAATACTTTGTATTTATTTGCAATCATTTTAATTTCCTGAAAATCAAATACTGATAGCTGACATTTGAAATTGAAAATCAAAATAATAAATTATCGATATCAATGTACTTACATTTGGTCCAAACTTAAGTGGACTAGATCCTTGCTTTTTCGAGATCAAAAGTGTCAGAGGCAAAATATTAAATAGATAATTTGATTTCCGATGTTTGAGTTTCCAATAATACTTATAAAACTAGACAACTAATGTATAATAAATCCAAACACATAGGAGGGAGCAAAACCCAATGTATTTTCAACACTAGAATAACATAAAAAAACTTATAATATTAATTAAAAACTCTAAAATAGAAAACATATCTAATTCATCTATTTTCTATATTAAAATAGTAAATTTTCATAATACATCAAATTTACTCACTTATATTAGCTATACATTTTATTAAATTAATGTAGATTAAATTAAATTAAATTATAATTTATTTTATGAATATGTGGAAAGGACTTGTACCAATTCAAAATATTAATTGAATAAAGATGAAAAAACCACCCTCATAACATATAAAACTACATAAATATAATTAAAAAATTAATCTATTTAATCATTTTTAACATAGAATTATGCATGATAAATAAAAAAAAATCCAATATATTATTAGACGAATTTTGTACATAAAATAGGTTTTAATAAATTTATGTTTAAAATGGAACAAGTTTCTAAAGAAAGCAACTCAATGGGATAGCTAAGCAAATAGAAATACAGATTTACAACCCAACAAACATGCTTCTTGGCCCAACACTCACGAAAGTTTGGCCATTTCAGAGGCCTAACATATAGAAACCAAATGCTTCCTCCAATAGACAGCTTGTATTGGCGCGATTTCCAATACCCCATCTTCTTTAGATTTACAACCAAAATCAAACCACCATATTAAGAAAACTTGATTAATTCAACAGTCATGGGCAGCAACTCTTTCTTGATCAAAGTAAATTGAATCAAACCGAAGTGCATAATGTTATACAGAAAATGGCAATCAAAATTAGAAATAGTATTAGAAACTTGTAATTTAATTGATTGAATATAAAAGTGATGGTTAACATTTATCGAACTTATGTTAACACTTGAGAAACTTATGGGTAACACTTACAGAACTTGTTATCTGTTTGCAAGGATGGATACAACAATATGCTGAAAAGGTGAGCGGTTATCTTATTTCACTATTACAGATGATGATGATATCAGAGTGGCTCCCATAAACCGAAGGGATCCTCAAGGTCTTCTGACACTATTATTTCCTCACAATTTTCATTACTTGGCTCTCTCACTATGTTTTGCATTTCGACTAAAACGGGAGGTTGATCCAAGAAAGATACAACATCAGCCCGTGCATTCCAAAGCTCTGCCTTCGCCATAGCCAATTGCGATTCAAGCTCTAACACTTTCTTCTCCAGTTGGTACACTCTCCCTGCACACCCATACACTGGATCGCTCACCCTTGCACTTGCCTCATATACGATACTCTCCACCGCATCTTCTCTCTTCTCATCTGGAACATTCTACAACACAAAAGATTTCAGTCCTTAGTATTGGCCCTAACTTCACTTGCTCCACCTTAAATTCTACTTGACTACCCTATTAAATAAAGAGAATCCTAACATTGGTATCTTACCTGAAGGATTCTACACAGGTTCCCTGCTCCGAATACACTGCGTGCAATTAAGAAGCGCTGAGGATTGTCTGATGGAAAATATGGAGCAAGCACACATCTGTCCCCGCATTTTTTTCGATGGATCCTACACGCAGCGCATGGGTATGCCGCCATCTTTCCTTATTCCTTCTTCCTCTTCTGTACTCCAAAAAACCTAAACCCAAAATCCTTCTTTGGAGCTCAAAAAGCCTTTACTTTCGATCCAAGTAGAGCTCTTTCTCCGAGATCAGAAGAGCTCTTCTTCTCGACTCAAATATGCCTACAAATTGCACGCCTTAAAATTACTTTTGCAGCTACAAATTAGTTGCGTACTGTAATGAAATAACTCGAAAGCCTTGCTTATGGTAGATATGGATCTTGCATAAATGAAACTGAAAACAAAAGATCTAGAAGAAAACAAAGACCATTTGTGGACTTCATATGTAGTAGTAGGTACCTTGTGTGGGGTCGATGAAAGAAAATGGAAAACGTTCTACACCTGGTCACTTCTCCAAAGACATTTGACAATGAACCAAACCTGCAGCAAGCTTGGCAAGATGCAGGTTCTTTCCAAGTGTGAGTGTACAGCGTCCTAACAACAATAATTTGCACTACTTTACGTCGCATTTGTGATTACTACACACCACGTATATGTTGTACGTGTATACAGTAGTCTGGCCAATTCCAGGAAGCCATTTGAAAGGTTATAAATGGTGGGTTCAATGTGAGAAGTGAATGACAACGTACGCCTGCTAGGATTTTGATTGTAGAGGATTTCATAGCTACACGTGAGTTGGTTATTTGTTTTGAATTAAGTATTAGAGTTATTAGGGGGTATGATTTTTACAAAGATTATGAAGAATGTTTCGATTGTTTTTTGGTTTACTGGGTATTTTGGGGGGATAGGGGGTGGCTACACTTAGTGATCCATCATCAGGAAGAGGAGAGTAATTTGAGCTTCTATTAGAAAAACATACACAATTGAAACCAAAAATAATTATACAACAAAAATTGTTGTTAGAATAAGAGATATTGCTGATGTAGTTAGATTAATTCACATCTTTATTAAGTTATTTAAATTTTTAAAAGTTAACTATAAATCATAAGCAATAAGTTCTTTTCTTATTTTTTATTAAATCAAAATGTGATAATAATCATTAAATGTTAACTTTTTAAATAATAAATTAAAATTAAAAGATATAATTCAATCTCTTTTATTGATTGGGATTTTTCTTTGGTAATTATTCAAATAAAAAATTCATAATCTATTTGTTTGACATATTTGGAGTTACATTACTAGCAAAAGAAAAATTAAAATATATATATATATATATATATATATATATATATATATATATATTCATTTTCAGGTTGCGTGTGGATGTCAAATCCACCCTTTTTAATTCATTGCCCAAGATATAAAGTGACACTTTTGGAGTCATATCACTAATAAATGAAGAATTTAGAAGGGGGATTCATTTGAATGACTCATGTATCACATGTTGGATCCACCTTTTTTGGATTTATCATCCAAGTCAAAATAAAAGTAAGTGTAGGATTAAGATAGAGGACGACACTTTTGGAGTTGTGCCATACAAAAAGATGGATTTACAAGGGAAATTAATTTGAATAGCATACAAGTGTCACTTCTCAGATCAACCCTTTTTTGATTAATTTTTTAAGTTGAGTCGAAGCCACATATATGGTAGATCAAGATAGAGGGTTATTCATTCATTCTTCATGTAATGTCCAATTTTTAATTAATTTAATTTTGTGGATACAAAGTCCCTTTCTCATATTTATCATGGGATAAAGGGAAATTACTAGGAAAACAACTATTGATTTCTAGCCTTAATAAGCTATAAATTGTAAAATTGGTACAATAAGCCAACTAAATAGTGAAAATATTATTAATTATATGTGTTTTCCCAAAATGAGGTGTGAGAATTCATAATGACGGTATAATCTAACTCCTGAAGAATTGGGCATATCCATTATATTAGATTTTATGATAACATTTATGAAATAGATTTTATGACAAGAAATTAAAAGAGAATTACAAACTAGCTTTATGGAGGGCCATATTGCTAATTATTTATGACATATTTTATTATGGTTATGAGTGGGTGTAACATGAACATCCTTACTGACTAAAAATAATCAGATGGAAGGAGTTATGAAAACCATGTTAGTGGGCCTACTTTGAGTTGAAATATTAAAAAAACATTAATTATTATTGACTTGACATATTGGAGCTTTAGAATGTGGAATCACAAGTTAAACCCTTATTTGTTATTTATTTTGGGTTGCTTATTCATGTTTTCATCTTTTACCACATTATCAAAACTTTTGGTCCTAGTTTGAGAATTTGTGTTAATCTATTTAAATTGAGGATGAAACCCCTTGTATTTAGAGATTGAATGACAAATCCTATTAGCTTCTTGAAGGTGATTATATCTAGAAATTGTATCTTTGTTAATAGATTGCGGTTATTTCAATGGGTTGAAGTAAGAAAGTGAGTTCATTTTAATTGAAGTCTCATGAGAAGGAAAAATATTAATAAGAACAAGTATTCATTTCATTAAAAATGGGTACCCATTTAGGAAAAAGATCTCAAACATAAATTATTACATGTATGGTCAAGTACTCATTATAGTTTGGGAACCCATTACAAATCAAGTACCCATTACAAACATGTACCTATTTAGGAATGTGTATGCATTCTATAAAGGTCATTTTTTCCCTCCCTCCAAGTTTATTTTCTTCTTTGACAAGATCTAATTTAGTGCATTCCTAGGTAGGTAGCTTTACCATTTACATAATTTTATCTTTTTTACAATTCTTTTAATTTCTAAAGTTAAATTTAGTTTTAAGATTTGAAACCCTAAACCAAACAATATTAATAAAAAATAAAAATCCTAAGACTTATTCTAAACCCTATGGTCTTTAAACTAAAATACACAAACTTTGAATTGAAATTTTAGGGTATGTAACTTAGACTTGATTTAGTTTAATTCATAATACAATTTAAATTTTAGAAATATCAATTTATCTTAATTGTTCAATATATCAATTGATATATTGATCAAAATGTAGATTAATAAGTCTAAGGTTTAGGGTTAGTTTACACCAATTACCATGTTTAAGGTGTAGGGTTAGTTATCAACATTATATTTCAACTTAGATATTCATATTGATCTGATTATGGGTATTTAAACTTGGATCTACATAGTGATAAACTAATGATTTAACCAATTGAGCTCAACCTAGATTTTATCCTTGTCTCTTAAATATTTAATGTGAGCTACTAACCCGATATGTTTTATTAAATTAATACAATTATTTAATTCAAAAATATCTACTCGAATGTATATAGAGGCTAGAGTAATAAATAAAAATCTCTAATAATTTTATAAATATTCAATAACCTCATAAAATTTACAAATTGAACAATCACCATATGGCATCAATAAGATCATCATCTATTGGGAGGAGGGAAATTTGGGTGGATTCATTAGCACCAAAAAATAAAATAATAAATGGTGGTATTAATACCAAAGAGATCAAAGAGTATAACATCATGCCATATTGGTGCATGTCCTTGCACAACCTAGGACATCTAGGTTGTTACAAATTCCATGTGTCAAATAACAGAAATATCACATCAATACTAAAATTTGTCATCCTCAAGGTAATAATAATAAAACTAAAATTATATCATTTTGTATCTACCATATCAAAATTGCTACATGTATCCAAATAAATTACTAGACAAACAATATCTCATTAAGGCAAAAGGAGACTCACAAGAATAATACTAAGGGTCCATGTCTCAAATACTACTACTAGCATGCTTGATGAGGCAAACAAGGGTATTAGGGTCTATCCTCAAACGATTAACACCTCATGTTCTTCCATCACACCAAAATTCTATGCCATTCAAACCTAATATCAAGAGCCACATTCATGTGTCAAAATTAGTTATCAATAATAGTATGTAGTCTTAGTATGAATAATAGGTTACCATGTGTGGATGCACTGCAAATATTTTCTCACATATCAAATAGATGATAATATATTGAGTAATATGTGATACTCTAATGATAAATAAGCGTTAATCCTAAAATGTGGCCAATTTACCCCTAGTTTGATACATTATATCATTGGTGATACCATCAAGGATAATGGTAAGACATCATAAAAATCATGATCATTTCTCCTCATGCACCCTATATATAATGTTTACATCATGATTTTGTACATGGCCTAAATAGAGAATATAACTTCTAATAACTATAGGTACGAGGAGGAGCCATCTCTATTAATAGTTGTTGGAAGATTCTCATCAAATTGGAAGGTAAAAATTAGTTATATTACCAATAAAAGGTTGTCATCTATTACTACTTTGATATTGTTAGTGGCATTCCTCTATTTGTACTTTAATTATTTTGGATGATTTTTCTTATAGAATAGTTTTCTTGTTTGATGTTTTCATGACTTTAAAAGCCTATACCATATGTAATTTACGCATCTCATATTTTTCCCTCTTTGATGAAATAGCTTTGTTTTCTTCTCTCACATTTTGTGGAGGATGTATTTGCAGATAATTTTCCTGGGTTATTTGCACTAACATGGTATCAGAGAAACCCATTTAGCACTCCTTCCGTGAGAATTTTCATCAGAGGTTGTTTGAGATTTTTTTTCTGGCATTTGAAATTTCAAAGTTACCTCATTTTTTGATTTCTTACTGTTTCAAGATCAATTACATAAAAGGGCCCATTTTTTTTTGTTGTTTGGAGATTGCTGGCGAATTTCCGTATCGTAGAGAGCGATTTCCTGTTGTGAGGACGAGCCACAATGTTTCTTTTCATTTGGAGGCCGGTTGAATCTGATTTTGAGGCGGCTAAGAGGTGTCATTATTCTGCAGTCTGTGGAGAACGTGATTTCTTTCATCAAGAGTGACTGCAATATTTTCACTTATGATTTTTGCCAACATAGGGCACGTTTATGCAACAAGGAAGCCCATTTTTTTCTCTCTACAGAAACGTGATCATTTGGGGTATGCACGGAGAAGTCTATTTGGGCGTTGATTCTTGCTTGGGAGGAACGATTGTTTGAGAGGCCATGATTTCCTTGAAGAGGCATGTTTTTTGAGGCAAGCCGATTTCTTTGTGAGGAGCCTACAATTCTATCTTGAATCCGTGCTCCCTTTGTTGCTGGAGTTTTTTCTGTTACAAGGTGATTGCTGGCATTAAACTTTTTTTCCTATTTGGAGGCCCGATTCTATGCTGGAAGTGCCATTTGCATCCACTGTTGGGTGCCAATTTATGCTTGAAGGCTCACATGATATATATTGTTTGGAAACTTTATATTTCATAAAGTTTTCTCAAAATATTACATTTTAGGGCTTTAGTGTAGCAGAGTGGAGGTGGGCCCCAAGTGTTAGAAGTTGGTTTTGAGGGAAACATTTATCACACATTGGCTGCATGACGAGTTTTCTAGTTGTTTAAATTACCCTTGTATTACATTGTTGTTGTGAGCAAAGGATCACGACGGTATGAGAGAAGGCCCACATAAGAGGTGTAAATTGTCCTTCGCCAATGCTATACCAATCAAGTCTACCTATGTGTTTGGAGGGAATTACGGATCGGTCTTCTTGTGTGCTCTATATTGGTGATTCATGTGGAAGATTTGCAATAAGGTGCATTATTTTTTGCTGATTTTTTTTTTCCAGTTTCAGAGAATCAGTTACGCTTTGCTTCTCTTTGCTTCTCGAAATATAAAGGTGAAATTTAACTTCAAGAGGCTGTATTTGCTTGATTTATTTTGGAGGTTTTAGTCAGTTTGGTGTAATTTTTCTGTTGGTGCAAACTTTGGTCATGGCTAATCCTGAATCTATTGCATTTTTCATCCCTCATAATTATCATATGTGGAAGATGAAAATGCATAGGTTGCTTCAATCTCAAGGTCTGTGGTCCACACTAAGTAATATTCAACACACTCTTACCAAAGAACTTGAAATGTTTTCCTATAGAAATAAGGGTGACCAAGCTACGGGTTTAATGAAATTGAATGTATTCTATAGTCTCCTCTTTCATATTGATGAGTTGGATACACCCAAGGAGATATGGGATAAGTTACATATAACCTGTTTGGTTAGGTCAGTGAGTTTCGTGTCCTGTAACTAGAGGCTGAATTAACCACTCTTATCCCTGAAGCATTTCCTTCTATTGATGAATTTCTAGTGAAATTCAAATCTTTAAGGTCACAATTAACGAGATGTGAGAAGAGAAAAACTAATAAAGAGTCCATATTTTTTACACTGCCTAAGTTGAGGGGCCCATTTGCTATATTTTTTTCTACCTTCTACTCCACAATAGATGCTTTGGGTAGTGCATTCCAAATGCCTTCTTTTGAGACTTTTTGTTACCGGTTGACAAGGGAGCAAGCCAAATGTGTCCACTTGGAGGGGTCCCTATAAATCATGCATTGGTTGCACATAGTTTTTAGAGTAAAGGGAAGAAGAATCTTAAACCTAAAACGTAGTCAAACGAGACTTCCACCTCTTCAAAGGAGGACAAGCCCAAGAAGGAGAAATTTAGTTGTGTATATTGCAAAAAGAAAGGGCATGATGAACATCATTGTTATATGAAGAATATTGATGAACTTTCACACCTTCTTCAGAAAAATAATATCCCATTACCCTCATCTATAACTGTTGGTATGTGGCAACTAGTTATTTTTTGAAAAACAATATCCCAATGCCATCATCTATAACTTAATTTATTTCTATTGAAAAATGTAGGAATAAAAACTTTAGTAATTTTTGAATGTAGTTTGTAGGGTGGTAGTTATTTTTTGAAAAAAAGAAGATTTATTTGGCGAAAATTTTAAATTTCAATGAGGCGAATATATAATTCCTAAAAAGAAAATATGTGTCATTTCAATCAGCCTAGAAGTATGAGAAAAAAAAATCAAATCTTTCAATACAAGTAAAGGACACATGCCCAGATGTGACACATTTTTTTGTAAATTTTTGCGAGCTCACATAATTAGTTAAGAATTTTTTAGTACTTTTTTCAAATATTAAAAACTAATTTTCCAACCAACCTAACTTGGTCAAAAGTATATTTATTTTCCTTTTCAACCTCTAATTTATGAAGCATAGAGTGTGACACATATTTTGGATTCAGTAATGTGAAACCGTTTGAAAGTTATGGATGTTTTTCAATTAGACTATCAATTAGGACTTCAAACATAACACATGTAGACAAATAAAAATAATTATCTTTTAAATTCAAAATAAAGAATATCTTATATTGGTATTCAATTTTCATATTTTTTTGAACAAAACCTTTCATTTCATCAAATTTGGATAAAAAAATCATTAGCATGAAGGGTGAAGTCTAAAAAATCAAGGGAAACCTCTAAACACATTGGGGTAGTGGAATTTTCATATTTGACATCCCCAAGTTGAATCACAAACCATTCCTAAGGAAAAAAGAGTGTCAAAAAAATGGATATCCAAATTTCAATTTAAATAACAAAAGTCCTTTTTTTAATAATAGTTTTCGAAGTTTTTTGTCTCCTTGCAAATGAAAACTAAGGCTAGATTTGTCTATGGAACTTGGCTCTATGGCTCCTACTTAGGTCAAGTTACCTAGGTTACCTATGGAGTTATGGAATTTTAAAATATTCAATGTATTATCAATTCCTTTAGGCATTTATTGGCCATCAAAAAGGTAACTCAACAAAGGTCGAGACAAGTTTTTACCAAGATTTGTGTTAATTTTTCTATAAATGTAGTTCTCTCGACTCATATTACGTTAAATATATATATCATAGTCAGATCTAGCCAATAGTTTATGAGAATTCCAATATTTATTATTTTCTCTATAAGCAATTTGGGTATGTAAGTGATAGATGTTTTAAAGGGTAGAGTCTAAAATGAAATATACTTCTTCATTCTCCCCTTACATAACTTCAAAGAGTAGTGGGAGTATGGAGAATACATTTAAGGCTCAAAAGAATCCTATAGTTTTAACTATTTCCCAAGGGAATGTTGGCTCTTTGGTTGAGATAGTTAAAATGCCTCAAAATAAAAGTAACACAAAGAACCTTGTTATTGACAGACCTTTTTTTTACAATGTAAAGTGGGTGGTGATTTAAGAGGAGATTTTTGATGTCCCCAATGGTTTAAAAGTCTGGGAATCAACTCAAAATGAGAATAAATTGGAAGAAGGAGAAGTTGGAATAGAAACCAATGCCTTTAAGGACCAGCTCATCCAAGTTCAATATAAATATGAGAATGGGGGAAAGTGTCCCAAGATCTTGAGAATGATCTTTTTCTTGATCAGATTACATCTTTATCTAAGGATAGTACTAAAATGAATGTTGGGTGTTCCCTAGAGTGTCAACAAATCACTACTAAAAAGAAAATTAAGAAAAAAATGGAAATAGGAATTGAGCATTCTCTTGATTTATTAGAGGTTTGAATTGGTTCTCTTCATTATCCTTTTAGTATTACAATAGATCATTATGATGAGGATAGGACTTCGATGAATGAGAAGCAAAAGAAAACTAAAATCCCTGATGTGGGTAGAGAAATTAAACAAGGAAAACCTATTCATAAGGACACTCAAGCTAGGGAGGCAACTCGAGAAGTGGCTATTAGCAAATAAATGTCCGTATAATTATCAGGTGAAAAGAAGCAAAATAAATGATAAATATATTTCAATATCAGAGGCCATTCGCTTTCATTGGTTACTGGAACTACAATGTTTTAATTTATGGTTTATTTTAATAAAAATCCTTTCATGGAACATTAGAGGATTGAATAACCCTTTCAAGTAGCATCTTTTAAAGAGTTGTATAGTTGAAAATAAGTGGATATTCTCTTGATTTAGGAAACTAAAATGGCAGAGTCAACTCTTGCTCATATTTTTTTTAAAAACTATCCTTCTACTAAGTTTTGTGCTTCTCCAATTGAAGGTGCTCCAAGGGGCCTTGCCACCCTTTGGAACCCTAGTAGATTTATGGGGACTAAAGGACACAATTTTAAGAATATTTTTATGGTTTCTTCTATTGACGTATCTTAATGCATTAGAATCTTTTGAATCTTTATTCTCCTAACACTAAACCTCCTAGAAAATAGTTGTGGGATGTTATTTTTATTGTGGTGAAATTTGAAGGGAACACAATCTAGTGAGTGGGGGGATAAATCTGTAGATTTAGTTAATTTAAAATTCTTAACTTCAACATAAATATCTAAACATGAAACTTAAATATTCACTACTACTAATCAAGCAGTTATCATGAACACACACCCACAAAAGAGAACACCATTTATACATCGAAACCCAAGAAGGGAAAAACCTCACAAAGGAAATAAATCTTACAATATGAAGTAAGAAAAAACCTAACAGAGGTCCACCAATCCCCAATTGTACTAGTAGGAACCAACCTAGTAGAGACAAATTCCCCACACAATGAATTGGGCACCAACTCTAAAAGTAGAACACCAATCCTACAAAAATATAATTATACAACTTGCAAACCTTCAGTGCAGCCTACATATATCATAGATGTTCTGAACTGACTTCAGACTCTTTTCCATAATCCTCATGATCTTTTGATAATTCCACATTGTAAACACATGCTCGAACAATCGTCTTCTTGTATATTCACTCACCACCTTCATCTTCAAGTATACTTCACATTGTACATCCACATAATAGATGATTATATAGAAGACATCACATAGAAGATTACTGCAAATCAGCTAAGGGTCCATAAATAACAAGGACGAGATAAGATGGACCTAAATTCAAATTTCATCAAATATCTAACAAGTGAGTCAAAAAAAAAATTATTATTGCCAAAAGAACATGATGTTGTGCCCTACCACAAGAACCTTAACTAGGTCATATCTTAACACCACATGCTAACTCTAAATGTCACATGCTACTAGTTTTTACCATGTATAATTCTCAAACACCAACTGGTTCAAAAACAAGCATAGGGAACCTTTTATCACTTCAATCCTTTTGCATGTTTAACATATTCTCTAGAAAATCTAGAACATGTGTAGACATAATCTCCTCTCAAACTACGAAGCCAACAATGCTTTCAAAAAGGAGAACTTAGAAACATTGAAGTGAAACATTTTGGTTCACCTTATCATGGTGAATAGATGCATACATGATATTGAAAGCATACAATAGTCACACATATCTCTTGATACATACTTTTGGAAAATAAACACTCAAAATTCTCATCAATATAACTGGAAACGTATATCTATTTAACTCAAAATGATATAATAGTAAAATTACTAACAAAGATAGGTATGATAGAACAACTAATGAATAGATAGTGTTGCCACTATTAATATCTCCTTTAACAACCATACACACCTTTGACATCAATGGAAACCTTTGTTCAACAATCTCCCTCTTTGTCATTGATGGTAAACAACAAAATTTTGGCCACACACACATACACAAAGACAAAGAAAAATCTGATATTGAGTTCAATTTCTCCCCCTTAGATAATATGGGTAAGTGCATGGATCTGTGACACAATTTTGGCTCTTAAGATGCCACTTTTTTTTTGAAATCAGCAAAATCTGATTTGCATGAGAAAATGAAGATAGTTACGCTCAAAATTTCAAGATGCAACAACAACAAAAGTTGAAGTGCTCTGAGTCTAGTTTCTAATTACTATTTTTTTTTGAAATTAATGAAGATTAAGGGTCTCAAAAAGGGGGGCCCCAAAACAAGTCCTATTTTTATCAAAAAAATAGCATAGCGCTTGAGGGCTCCCCCCTTTTTGATTAACATTTTTTTAGAATTTCAAAAATCCCAATGGTGAGAAATTAGCTAGCACCATTTAGTTTATCCTCATTCTTTAGGATAATTTTTTTAATGAATATATAATATTTTATGAATTTTCAAAGTGGGCACATCCTAAAAAGCTCAAATTTGAGCATGCTCCCCCTTAATTTTTTTGAAAACTAATCAAAAATAAATAAAAAACTCATCATGTGTAGAATGGAGTCCGGTTTCATAAAATGTAATTTGTTTCATGTTTCGATGAATGAGTAAAAATCTATCCTAAAATTAGCACATGGTTGTTTTTGACCAAAAACAAAGGCATTTACAATAGAAGCCATGGATCAAAACCTTAACTAAATCAAAATGAAAAAATAATTATTTATTTAGATAGCTAAGAGAGAGGTTAATGCTATCACAGTTTTTCTAGAAACATGCATTGAAATACATGCAAATGAGACGGGGAGCACAGACGAAAATATGAGGAAATTTGGAAAATCCTATCAATTAACACGTCCAAAGTAGGTCAATTGATGAGCGCCAAATTTGGCGCTCGCCAAATGGCACATCACATTTGGTGAGTGATAAATTTGGCATGCGCCAAATGTGATGTGTCATTTAGCACTCACCAAATGACCTGCTTTGAACAAAACCTGAACTTCCCCTCTCTTTGGTCGACAACTTTGATAATGCTTAGAGTGCACAGTTTATGATCAAAGATGGATAGTTGAGGTTTTACCTTTCATACGCTCTCTAACTTGTAACCATAACTGGATATAACTCTTTATCCCTCTGAAGTCTCTCTCTCTCAGGTCTCACTCCCTCCCACATGACCTAGACTACTCTCTCTTAGTCCAATCCTCTCTCTCAAGTCTCTTTCCCTCCCACCTAGGTACCTAAATAAATCTATCTCACTCCAACGCCCTTTCTAACTCTTCCTCTCTCTCTCCCCGTTTGGTCTTTTTGTCTCTCCATCTCCCTCTCTTAGGTCATTATCTTTCTCTCTCTCTCTCTCTCTCTCTCTCTCTCTCTCTCTCTCTCTCTCAAGTATCTCCCTCCTACTCCCTCTCCCTCTCTTAGGTCTCTCGCTCACTCCCTTTATCTCTCACCCATTCCCTCTCTCACACTCACTTTATCTCTCTCCCTCTCTCTCTCACTCTCTCTCAGGTATCTCCATCCCCTCTCTCTCTCTCACACACACACTCCCTCTCTCTCCCACTCTCTCTCTTTCACTCCCTCTATCTCTCTCCCACTCTCTCTCCCTATCTCAGGTCTCTCACTCCCACCCCCTTTCCCCCCCTCTCTCAATAATCACCCTCCTACTCTCTCTCTCTCTCAAGTCTCTCCCTCCCAGCCCCTCTCCCTCTCTCTCTCTGTTTCTCACTCACTCTATCTCTCTCCAACTCTTTCTCTCTCCCTCTCTCTTAGGTCTATCCCTCCCACCCCCTCTCTCCCTCTCTCTCTCTCAAGTATCTCTATCCTACCCCCTCTTTCTCTCTCTCTTTTTCAAGTCTCCCTGTCCTAACTTCTCTCCCTCTCACAGTCACTCCCTCTATCTATCTTCCACTACCTCACTCTCTCACTCCCTCTATCTCTCTCCCTCTACCTCTTCCTCTCTCTCAGGTCTCTCTCCCTCTCAAAGTCACTACCTCTATCTATGTTCCACTACCTCCCTCTCTCACTCCCTCTATCTCTCTCCCTCTACTTCTGCCTCTCTCTCATGTATCTCCCTCCCACCACCTATCCCTCTCTCTCTCATGCCCTATATCTCTCTCCCACTCTCTCTCTCTCTCTCAAGTTTCTCCTTCCAGCCCCTCTCCCTCCTACCCCATCTCCCTCTATCAAGTCTCTCTTTGTCTCTCTCACTCACTCCCTCTATCTCTCTCCCACACCCTCTCTCTCTAACTCCCTCTATCTCTCTCCATCTCTCTTCCTCTCTCTTAGGTATCTTCCTCCCACCCTCTTCCACTCTCTCTCTCCCCCTCTCTATCAGGTATCTCCCCCCACCCCCCCTCTCTCTCACTCCCTCCATCTCTCTCCCATCCCTCTATCCTGAGTACTCCCTCTCCCCTGAGTACTCCCTCTCCCTCCCACCCCCTCTCCCTCTCTCAAGTCTCTCTCTCTCTCACTCCTTGTATCTCTCCCATCCCTCTATCTCCCACTCCCTCTCTCTCCTACTCTCTTAGGTCTCTCCCTCCCACCCCCTCTCTCCCACTTTTCCTCCCTCTCCTTCTCTCTCAGGTGTCTCCCTCCCACCCCGTCTCCCTTCGACCCCCCCTTCTCTCTCTCCCTCCCACCCCCTCTCCCTCTCTCTCTCAAGTATCTTTGTCCTACCCTCTCTCCCTCTCTCTTTGTCAAGTCTCCCCCTCTTACCCCCTCTCCCTCTAACAATCACTCCTTCTATCTCTCTTCCACTCCCTCCCTCTCTCACTCCCTTTATATATCTCCCTCTCCCTCTCTCTCAAGTATCTCCCTCCCACCACCTCTCCCTCTCTCTCAAGTAGAGGGTTTAGGGTTTAGGGATTATAATTTATAGTTTAAGGGTAGATGGTGTAGGGTTGATAAATAGAGAGGGGGGTTGAGGGTGGAGGGTAGAGGGTTAAGGGTAGAGGGTAGAGGGTTTAGGGGTTTAGGGTTTAAGAGTATAGGGTATATAGTTTAAGGGTAAAGGGTTTAAGGGTTTAGGGTAGATGTTATAGGGTTTAAGGGTTAAGGGCATAGGGTTTAGGGTTTACAGTTTAAGGGTTGAGGGTTGAGGGTTGAGGGTTTAAGGGTTGAGGGATTTGTTAGAACTAAAAAAATTTCATGTTTTCACTGGTCTCCACTGACTCACCTTTCACATATCATAGAAGCTTGCCCCACATCAATTTTATGATCAATACAAATTAGTAATATTTTTGTGACTGGATCTATATTCAATCAGAGTGAAGACATAAAGCAATTGATCTATGTGCCTTTGAGTTTCTTCCTCAAGACCTCTCTTTATTTTGCATTGCCATTTTTCATTTCATCATTCAGCTCCATAATCATTTCATGCCTACCCAAAATATAGCAGAGCTACTTCTCATATCATGAATAATTTCTCCTTATCGGAGAGATCATACATATGTCTTCCTGATCAATAAGTCATAGATCCTTCATTTGAGTGTTTTCTGCATGTCGAGAAGAGATACAAAAGGTCAGACTAATCAAAAACCCCATGAATGGTAGTTAAAACATATTTGGGGAGACATAAGCCAAGTCACAGTGATCAAAAGATGCCAGAGATAACAATACTACATAATCAGAGGGATAATACTTGTCGTCTCACCAATGAGGACCCATCGGCATGAGTAAAGCAATTGGAGGAAAATTGTCAAGTCATACTAAGCTCAAAAATCACACCAACGAAGACTTCATAAGTAAGAAATACACATACTCTTACTGATAAAACTAGAGGACTATTATGTCAGGGAGACATGTATTATCGATTTGAATCCCTCGAATCTCACCAAACATATGGGTCAAACCGATGAAGGAAGTTTTGGGGAGAGTCTTTCTGATCCATCTGAATGGGTGAAGCGATGGAAAAATCATATTGAAGAGACATGTATGATCGACTAGAATCCCTTAGGTCTCTTTGATGATGAAATTCATATTGATGAGGTTCTCGTAAAGAGTCCCAACAATAGCCCAACAAGGAATTTCATCGGTGAAAGAAGCAAGATTGGTGGGGAAAAAATAATTCTTCCCGATGCTTTATGTCATCCCGATGTGAGTGCATATGGTCATAATGAAAAGAGAAGATTGAACAAAATATGCTTATAGTGGAAATCAATAATACTTTGAGAAAAATCAATTTCATTTGTTTTATCAAGGGGATTTAAAAGTGGACAATTATTTTACCCATAAAAGCATAAGGGGTAAAAATTATTAAATATTTGCACAAGGAGGTGGAATATTTTCACCAATCGGATTAAATGGATGGGTAATTATTTTACCTAAAGGAGTGATCTATTAAATTGGGTGAAATATTTCAACCACACAATATATAAATGGAATATTTTTTCACTAAAGAATCTATGAAAGTGGGTAATTATTTTTATTTCAAGAGGTGAAGAGTGAAGATTTCCAGCAAAAGAATGATTTGATAATCACTAAAATTAATTTCATGAAAATAATGAAGATTAAAATATTTAATTTGTTGAAGGTAATTAATTAAATATTTTTGTAAAAGAAGAAGAATACTGAAGAGGTGCAGTGAACAAATACGAAGGGTCATAACCCTAAAAATACAATGTATATATGCTAGATGAGATCACATGATATTAGAATGAGATTAGATTTAGGATTTAGGTAGGAGATATACAAAAATACTTTTAGAATGTTTATCATATAAAATTTATTGTATGGACCATGATGCATGCATAAATTTTGGCTTAAATCAATGGAAGATCTTTAATTATGTGGCTCAATATTAGTGTCAATTGTTTGTTAAATTCGAAAGCAACTATCTAGCTATCTCCACATTGTTGCTTCTCTATTATTTGAAGTTGCATGTCCAAATTGATATTTCAATTTCATCAAAACATGTTTGTTGTTATTGTGTAGTCAATTTATTTGATTCCTGTAGAAGAATTAAAATCCTTTTAATTGATTACAATAATTTGGGGTAACAATTGGAGCAATAAGAAGAGTTGGGTAATTGATATGATTTCCATATTGTCTCCATATTGATGTTGTCTTGTTATTCAAATTAAGGGTATACTTTATTTTGTAAATACACATTTGTTGTCATTGTGTGGTTCTGTTAATCGGTTCCTTCAAGGAAGGATTAAAATCCTTTTAATAAATCATAGTAACCTAGTAGGATCAATTGGATCAATAAGAAGAGTTTTTCAATCACATTCTTGGACGTTTATACAAGGTATAAATAACTTTAGTGCCAAACAATTAGAATTGTAACCAATAACAACCACCTATTATAAAACTTCTTTGACTCTGCATACCCAAAAAAGCACTGGTCTTTCTTTTCAATCATATATAACTCACTTTAGGAACTTTAGAAATTATTCATTTCCAAATAACTACGTCTGTTAAAACTGGACATATTTATATACCTTGATATTGCTTATACAATTTATACCAAATTAGCCATTACATCTACTTCACTTTCCATTGCCACCGTAAGTAGATTTCATTAGTTAAGAGTAACATAGCTTTCAAATCTGCTTCATTAGTAAGGTCAACTTGCCTAGGCCTAGCAAAGCCTAAAGAGTAGGGAGTCATTAACCTAATACGTTAACTTTGTTCATTGGTTCATAAACATTGCAAGTTTGATCATAGAGCCTGGCACCCTCTTAGGACTTGAAACCTGCATTTTTGGGACCCAACATGATTAATTGTTGAAGGTTGAGGGATTAGTATAGAGAATTTAGTTGGTTTTAAAAGGGTTTAAGGGTAGAGGGTAGATAGTTTAAGGGTTTAGGGTTTAACTTGGTTAAGGGTTGAGGCTTGACAGTTTTAGGGTTTAAGGGTTGAGGGTTTAGGGTTTAGGGTTTATAGTTTAAGGGTTTAGGGTTTAACCTAGTTAAGGGTAGAGGGTTGAGGGTTGAGGGTTTAGGGTTTAAGGGTAGAGGGTAGAGGGTTAAAGGTTTAGGGTTTAGGGATTAAGGGTTAAGGGTAGAGGGTTTAGGGTTTATGGATTATGATTTATAGTTTAAGGGTAGATGGTGTAGGGTTGAGAGAGAGAGGGGAAGTTGAGGTTAGAGGGTAGAGGGTTAAGGGTAGAGGGTAGAGGGTTTAGGGGTTTAGGGTTTAAGGGTTAAGGGTATAGGGTTTACGGTTTAAGGTAGAGGGTTTAAGGGTTTAGGGTATTTGGTAGAGGGTTTAAGGGTTAAGGGTATAGGGTATAGGGTAGATGGTAGAGGGTTTAAGGGTTAAGGGTATAGGGTTTAGGGTTTAGGGTTTACAGTTTAAGGTTTGAGGGTTGAGGGTTTAGGTTTAAAGGGTTGAGGGATTAAGGGTTGAGGGTTTAGGGATTAGCTTATAGAGTTTAGTTGGGTTTAAAAGGGTTTAAGGGTTGAGGGTAGAGGGTATTGGGTTTAAGGGTAGAGGGTAGATAGTTTAAGGGTTTAGGGTTTAACCAGGTTAAGGGTTGAGCATTCAGGGTTTTAGGGTTTAAGGGTTGAGGGTTGAGGTTTGAGGGTTGAGGGTTGAGGGTAGAGGGTTTAGGGTTTAGGGTTTATAGTTTAAGGGTAGAGGGTTTAAGGGTTTAGGGTTTAACCTGGTTAAGGGTAGAGGGTAGAGTGTTTAGGTTTTAAGGGTTGAGGGTTGAGGGTTGATGGTATAGGGTTTAGGGTTTAGGGATTAAGGGTTAAGGGTAGAGGGTTTAGGGTTTAGGGATTATTATTTATGGTTTAAGGGTAGATGGCATAGGGTTGAGAGAGAGAGGGGGGATTGATGGTAGAGGGTAAAGGGTAGAGGGTATAGGTTTTAGGGTTAAGGGTATAGGGTTTACGGTTTAAGGGTAAGGGGTTTAAGGGTTTAGGGTAGATGGTAGAGGGTTTAAGGGTTAAGGGTATAGGTTACATGGTTTAGGGTTTAGGGTTTATAGTTTAAGGGTTGATGGTTGAGGATAGAGGGTAGAGGGTTTAGGGTTTAGGGATTATGGATTAAGGGTAGAGGGTAGAGGGTTTGACGTTTAGGATTTAAGGGTAGAGGGTGTAGGGTTTAGAGAGAGAGAGGTGGGGTTTGAGGGTAGAGGGTAGAGGGTAGAGGGTTAAGGGTAGAGAGTAGAGGTTTTAGGGGTTTAGGAATTAGGGTTTAAGGGTTTAGGGTTCAAGGTTTATGGTTTAAGGGTAGAGGGTAGAGGGTTAAGGGTATAGAGTAGAGGGTAGAGGGTTAAGGGTAGAGGGTAGAGGGTTTAGGGGTTTAGGGTTTAGGGTTTAAGGGTTTAGAGTTTAAGGGTTGAGGGATTTCTCTATCTCTCTCTCTTCATATATATGTCTCTCTCTCCCTCTCTCTCTCTCCCACTCCCTCTCTCACTCGCTCACTCTCTTTAGATCTCTCTCCCACTCTATCTCTCTCTCTCCCTGGTCTCTCCCTCCCACCCTCTCTACCTCTCTCTCTCAGTATCTCATTACCCCT
>CM021102.1:132786375-132844883 GCA_007115665.2 Sequoiadendron giganteum | reverse complement strand
CCCAATATCTCCCACTCCCTTTCTCTCCTACTCTCTTTGGTCTATCCCTCCCACCCCCTCTCTCCCACTTTGTCTCCCTATACTTCTCTCTTAGGTGTCTCCCTCCAACCCTCTCTCTGTCTCACTCTCTCTTAGGTTTCTCCCTCCCACCCCCTCTCCCTCCCTCTCTCTCTCTTAATTCTCTCCCTCCTCCACCCTCTCTCTCTCTCACTCCCTCTTTCTTTCACTCCCTCTCTCTCTCCCACTCCCTCTATCTCCCATTCCCTCTCTCTTTGTCCCCCTCTCTCAAGTAGGAGGGAGAGACTTGAGAGAGAGTGAGAGGGAGTGATAGAGAGAAAGAGGGTTGAGGGCTTAGGGTTGAGTATTCATTGTTGAGTGTTTAAGGGTTGAGGGATTAGGTTTGAGGGTAGAGGGTATTGGGTTGAGGGTAGAGGTTGGAGTGTTCAACAGTGTAGGGTTTGAGGGTTGAGGTTTTAGGGTTAAGTGTTTAAGGGTTTCAAGGTTGAGGGTATCGGGTTGGGGGATTATAGTAGAGGGAGGAATGGATGGAGGGAGAGATGGAGGGAGAAGTGGGATAGAGAGAAGGAGATGAGAAGAGGGAGGGACAAAGATAGACAAGGGTTGATGATCCAATGTTTAGGTTAGAGGATTGATAATTGAGGGTTGAGGGTAGATAGTTTAAGGGTTTAGGGTTTAGGGTATAGGATTTACATTTTAAGGGTAGAGGGTTTAAGGGTTAAGGGTAGAGGGTTCAGGGTTGAGGGTTTTAGGGTTTAAGGGTAGAGGGTAGAGGGTTTAGGGTTTAGAGATTAATGTTTAAGGGTAAAGGGTTTAGGGTTTAGGGATTATGATTTAAGGGTAGATGGTGTGGTGTTGAGAGAGAGAGGGTGGGGGGTTGAGGGTAGAGAGTAGAGGGTAGAGGGTTTAAGGGTTTAGGGTTTAAGTGTTGAAGGGTTAAGGGTATAGGGTTTATGATTTAATGGTAGAGTGTTTAAGGGTTTAGGTTAGATGGTAGAGGGTTTAAGGGTTAAGGGTATAGGGTACAGGGTTTAGGGTTTAGGGTTTACAATTTAAGGGTTGAGGGTTGAGGGTTGAGGGTTTAAAATGGTTGAGGGTAGAGGGTATTGGGTTCAAAGGTAGAGGGTATTATGTTGAGGGTAGAGGGTAAAGGGTTTAAGGGTTTGGTTCTAAGGGTTTAGGGTTGATGATTTAGGTCTCCCATCCCTCTATCTCCTACTCCATCTCTCTCCCACTCCCTCTCTCCTGTCTTCCCCCCCACCATAGCTGAATAAATCTCTCCCTCTAAAGTCTCTCTCTCTCGGGTCTCACTCCCTCCCATGCTACCTAGACTAATTTGTGTCACTCCAAAATCCTCTTTCATAGTCCCTCTCTATCAGGTCTCACTTACCTCCCAACCTACATAGACAAATATATTTCACTCCAACCCCCACTCCCACACTCCCTCTCTCTTTCTCTCTCTCCCCCTTTGTTCTTTTTGTATCTGTAGACATGAAAAATATACCGACACACTTGATCCTGATTACTAGCGTCATTTCTTCCTAAATCATCTGCTTAACTTGTCATCACTTTTCATCCCTTAATTGAATAAATCATTATGTTGGTGCTCAAAAATGCAGGTTTTAACCATAAGAATTTTCTAGACCCTTATAACATTCTTGGACAACATACAAGGCCAATTATGCAATTAAACCTTCTACTCTTTAGGTTCTGCTAGACCTAGGTGGGTGAACCTATATGAGATATGCAGATTTGAAATGAATTTTTTCCTGAATAGTCTATCCATAATGGCAAGTAGGCATGGATAGACAAAAGGACACCACAACTAATCCCACCACTCAAATTAAATGAAAGTTTTTTTAATCAATTCTTTATTTATAATGAATTTATTACTCTGGGATATGGCAGATCATTGCCTTCTTTCTACTGGGCAATGGAGTCAAAAAATGTTACTGACTATACATATAAATTTCTCCCTGACATAATTCAAGTTGTTAGACACTTTACGGGATGAAGTTTCGATGACTGGCATGTGACTTCATCAATTTATGACTAGCATAAATAGTGTTGAAATTTTTTCTTGCTTAACTCTCTTTCAATTATCCAAAAGAAGTCTCATAGACACAATGATTCACTTAAAGGAATTTAACTTTGACTTGCAGACACCATTAAATGAAATCACACAAAGTGAAGAAATGCACTTTGAAGAATTAAAATATACTTGATATTTGAACTCAAATAATCGAAAAACTCCAAATTGGGGAAAACTAAATAGAAATTGATAGTTATAACATCACAACAACAAAAATCAGAAAGGAATTCGATCAAGAAATCATCTCCATTGCACTATTTCCAGAATTTTTTTCCTTATTTTACATTATCTCATTCCCAGAACACCCCCTCCCTATTACATAGTTTTCAAAATATATATACATCACATCTAAAGAGTCACAACCCTTCACCATTTTGGTAAAACTGTTAAATTCCATCACAAAGATTAAAAATATTCAATTATATTGCCTCTCAGCAAATTAAATATCTCTTACAATAGTTCCTCCTTTGACTTCTTCCTTTTTTAAATTTCCCTCTCCATACATTTTATTTTATATTATCGTTTGTTATACTTTGTCTCTGTGGCTTTCCTTTATTTATTTTACCACTTTACCGTGGGCTTGACTTGTCCACCCATAGTTATGCGGTGCATAGCCTTGATGATTAACCTTGATGTTTACCATGTTACTGTGGTCTATGAGATGACCCCCTGTAGTACTACGGTGGGCCTCCTTCACCGTAATTGTCTTTGCTAACCGCTTCCAACCGTTTGATTCTGTTCACCGCAATGGCTATCCCCACGTTCACCACGCTACCATGGTCACTAGCCTGACTGCCAGCGGTACTACGGTAGTCACTGACTATTATGTCTGCCACCTCACCACTGTTACCGTGTTACCACGGTCTGTATTTTAACGGCTACGGTATAGCGGTAACTACTCACTAACCGCCAATCGTCGCTTCATTGTTTATCACCACTGCTTACTCACGGCCCACCACAATACCGCGGTCTATGCTTAGACCACATGCAGTAGCACAGTAAACACTTAATGCCAGCCTGCTAACCACCACCACCATACCGCGGTTAAATTTTGGGAGACCGCGGTAAGGTGGTAAAGGCTTACAGAATGCATAATAAGAGAGCGGTAAGGATTTGAAATTCATAATAGAAAAGGATGAGGAATAAAGTGAATGAATTTTGTGAAAAGATAGGAAAATATGGGCTTGAATGGATAAGAAGGCTTAGGATTTTAATTGAAATTTTTTGGTTCTAACAGTGGCTCCTGTTGGGGATGAGTTGTTGTGCAAGCATTACAAGAATCCAGAAAATCAACTAGGAGAGCAGACCAAGCAAATGATGAAAAATGAAAACCATGGATGATGGAGGGAACGAACAAATGAATGGTATGAAAGATTGAGCAAATAGAGAATGGAAAATGATCCTAAACTACTATACATGGAAAGGAAAGCAATTATTTCAGAAAGGGAACTACTGAGAATGTCCATGTATTGGCAAACCCAAACCCTTCAAAATTTCTTAAACTACTGTGCATGGAAATAACATTTAAAGAGGGTTATTAAGAATTGTCCATGCACTGGAAATCCTTGACCCTCTATTGATCCTTAAGAGAAGAAAAGCTTCAGGAACTACCCATGTACAGGAAACTCGTGCTCCTCTCCAAACATGTTCTGTAGGAAATATGAATCCTCACCTCCTTTACCAATTATCTCAAAAGGAACCAGCCATAAAGCTTCAAACTTACCATGCTTCCCCTTATCCTAACACCGAGCATTCCACATCAACACCAAGTCATCCTTTTCAAATTTTCTCTTCTTGGCCTTTTTATCAAAAAGATACTTCATTTGTGACTGCAACTTCACATTCTGCTTCTAAGAAACTCTTCTTACTTCATCAAGCTCTATAAGCTATTCTATTCTTTCCTCCATTGGACCATAAATATCCAAGTCTTCTTACAAAATAAAGTTATAAACTGGCAAAAGATTCTGCAATGGCATCCTAGATTGTGTCCCATACACCAATTCAAATGGAGATTTTCTAGTTGCCTTCTTCACTATAATTCTATCTACCCACATAGCCAATCTTAACTTCGAATCCCATGCCTTTTTGTTAGTATCCAGTATCCTCCTTATTATCTTCAAAATATTTTTATTACTTGACTCTACCTAGCCGTTTGCTTGTGCATGATATGGGGCAAAATAAGAAATACTAATTCCATATGTTTTGCAAAAATATTTAAACTCATCTAATCTAAAACACATCCCATTATCTGTGATCAATTTGACTGGAGTGCCAAACCTAGTCATAACATTCTCCATCAGAAAATTCACTACCACTTTGCTCGTTGCTTGCCTAGTTGGAACAACCTCCACCCACTTAGTAAAGTAATCAGTGGGCACTAGTATCCATCTGTGCCCTTCACTTGATCTATCATGTATTTCTCCAATGAAATCAACTCCCCATTGGTGAAAAGGTGCTTCTACCTGCACAGGTCTAAGTGGCAATGCTCCCTGATACTTCAATTTTCCTAAAAATTTCTAACAAGCCTCACACTTTCTCACATATGCAAAGGAATCATTGAATACCTTAGGCCACTAATAACTAGCACTGAGAATCTTGTGTGTAGTAGTCTTAGTAGAATAATGGCCTCCGCACACCCCTTCATGCATTTCTCTCAAAACATATTTTTCCTTGGATTCATCTAAACACAACAACAATACACCATCCCTATTTTTCCAAAAAGGGTCCCCTTCTATAAAAACATATTTAGAAGCTTGCAACTTTAAAGTTCTCCTTTGATTATCGTTCAACCCTTCAGGGCACTTCATTTGTTTCAGATAATATATTATATTTGTATACCATGGAGTATGCTCAATACTTGCTATGATTTCACCCTTACCTTCCATGTTGCAGATCTGGTTTGCTTCAATATTTGTTTCTGCCATCAGCTTGGCTAGACCTTGTGATGGGACTTCAAATTTTGAGAAAATTAAAGCTGGGGTTTTAGGGTTTCAAAGATACTCATGGTAACCTTGATTATTGACCGTTTGAAATCCTCTTGTTATGTTTTAACGGTGACCTGCTACCGTGGAGAACCGGTCACTTAAGTGAGGTTTTATCCCTCTTTGGTCGTGCTTTACCAACCCTATTTCACTTGATTCGCCGGTCTTTTTGGCATAATGGCTTATGTTCTACACCTCCGAGAATTTCAATGTGGGCCCCAATTGGATGTCCTGTCTAAGGACTGATGAACCGTTTGATCACAGGATTGGATCTTGACCGCTTCTCCCTGACCTCACAGGTTTTCCTGCTGAAGTCACCAAAGTGGTGCGAGGCTCGAGAGATGTCACCATCTAGCATGAATGGATGAATTCGTTTTCTTCCCGAGGTGTTCGATATGACATGGGGTCATCTTTTTACCGGTAATAGCCATTAATAATGGGGTAATTATGGTTTCTCGCACACCTCGCACGAGCGAAGTAAATATTTGGGAGAGTGTTGCGAGGTCTGCGAGGGCGTGGCACGTGGCTTTTCTTTTCTTGCCAATGGGACTATGTGGGTCCCACTATGCCGTTCAGATCTACTACTTTTGAGGTTTTTGATTGGATATGTTTTTTGAAGGCGTCGAGGTGGATTGTCAACATCCATTGACTTGATCTCAACCCTCTGTTTGTTAGATTGTCTCCTGAATCGATACTTCAATTGCAAGGAAGGGGTGTGTGAGTTGTTCGCGTGGCATGTATTGCTTGGTTGTTGCTTGTGTCATTAATGGCACGAGTTTTCCTTCTCCAGAGGATCTCCACCTGATTGCCTCCTGCATGTGAATAGTGCTATCCTACTGAGGGTATTCATGGTTATTTGGATCATTAATTGTGCGAGTGCTTGAATTTCCTTCAAGTAATTGTACCCTGCATATTGGCCTACTCTATAAATGTTGACTAAGTTGTATGTGATCAGCATTGCATCCTCTTGTGTCTGTGTGCAGTAAGGTTTCTTCTTATGTTTGTTGCTGAGCTCTATTTCTATCATGAATAAATCATTTAAGCGAAGGAGTCCGAGGCTGGCTTCACCAATCATGAAGAAGTCTGATTCTCCTATGGCTCACAAGGCTATTATGGGAAACACTGGGAAGAGGCCAGTGCATTGTTCGTCCCCGATAATAATCTTGGATTTTGATGAATTTGTGACTGATTCTGATTATTAGTGCTACTTGGCCTCCCTCGCAGAGCTTATGGGAGTGGATGAGGAGTTTCTGGCAATTGAGCCAGTATCTGCATTGGCACTGGGTCCAGTTGTTCGAGGATGTGCCCGCAAGGTTGGTAAAGAGGAGGTGGTGCCATCATTGTCTTAGGCACGCACTCAAAGAGATCGCTTGTACCAGGTCCATGTGTTCTCTTGATGGTGACTGGTTGGGGATTTATTGGACATGTTGCTCCTACTTTTTGCTCCTTTGGATGTAGACATGCGCATGCTCTACACAAATTTTTGTTCGCTGACTGGTTATTGTAACCTTTTTTTTATTCCTTCGATCATGCATGATGTAATCAAATCATGAGGAATGTGGATTTGAATTTTGTTTCATGTTGAAATTCAATTTTGTTTTAACAATCAGGCCTAATGCTTGTTGCTCTCCTATGGTATAAAGGAGATTTCATGGCTCATTGTTAAGGGTCAGGATTTTTTGGGTCCGAAGCTTTGAAGTTTGTACAGTTAGTCTTATAGTTGAAATGTTATGAACATTCTATTCTGAAAATCATCCCGAGGGGAATTTTGTATACAGATTAGTATGATATGCTTTTTTAAATTACTGATATTGAAAGAAATCTATAAAATTAAGATGGTTTACTCTCCTGTGTGTGTGCCATGGATTGTGAATGGAGTTATCAAGGGTTCCTCTATTCACTTTCAATAATTAATTGAAAGCGTAGTTAGTTTTCTTGCTTTAACTCAAGGAGTTAATCAAATTCTTGAAGAACCAATTACATGTTCATGGTTGTATATGCTCAAGATTCTTGAAGAAGTACTATTTTAGTGTACTGAAATATCTCATGATAGTAATGCTATATGAAGATAAGTTCATAGTATCGGGATTTTATTCTGTATGACTCTGTTGCCCAATGGATGAGGTACTAAACAAGGTTTGTAGAATTATTTTTGGTTTAAGACTGTAAGCTCTAAGCATGGTAATCCAAATACTGAACATAAACACTTGTTAAAACCTTGTCTTCCTTTAGGAGGTATTTTCTCATAGTAAGTGGGTCAATTCCGTTGCTCTTCGACACTGGTAATCATTCTCTGGTCTGCCAATTTTTGAAATGATGACTATCTCTCTAAGTGTGTAGGAATTGTGATCTATATACAGGAAGTGTTCTTACCAGTCATGAGGTATTCTTATGAACACATTTAGGTTTACCCACCTTGGTCCTATAGAGCCAAAAGTGTAGGGGAGTTCAGTCCACAACTGACTCTCGTTAGTTGGCCACTAGTTGTTGTTGTTGTAGTTATCCTTGATAGGGGTTGGCTACCTCTTAGAGATCTGCAATTTCTATGTGGGAAAAATAAAACACCAACACCTTGTCCTCTTACCAACTTAGTAATCTCAATCTCCAAGTTGAATCCTTGAATTTTGTTAATCCACCTGCATCTTTTCCCTCTTACTTCTATCTGCACTACGATATCCTTCACAGTTACATGTGGGACATAAGCAATGACCTTAGCTCCAACAAGGTAAGGTCTGAAATCCTTTGCTGCTTTGACCAGTGCATAAGAGTATTTTTCCATAATGTCATATTTCAATTTTGACCCCTGCAAAGATTTACTGAAAAAAAATATATTTTGCTCATGACCTTCATCATTTTTTTGTAACATGACAGTAGCTATGGTATGGAATGAAGCAAAGGAAAAAATCTGAAATGGCTTAGTAAAATCAAGGGACTTTACGATAGGGGCTTCTTTGATAGCTGTTTTTATAGATATGAAGGCATCCATAGCTTCAATAGTCCAGTCCAATTTTTCTCCTTTTTTCAACATTTTAGATATAGGTTTAACAATTTTAGAAAAATTGGACACAAACCTCCTAACAAAATTTATTTGGCCAAAGAATGATTCGATTGCTTTGACAGTTTTAGGAATGGGAATTTTATCAATGGCCTCTACCCTTTCAGGATCTATCCTAACCCCATCTTTTGATACAATATCCCCCAAAAGTTTACCCTCTGTGACGGCAAAATGACATTTTTTAGGATTAAGACTTATACCATACTCCAAGGCTTTGATGAAGATCTTCTCCAAATCAGCAACATGATCCTCTGCCCTTTTGGAATAAGCAGTGAGGTCATCTTGATATACCACCATTATAGCATTGATCAAATCTATAAATGCTACATCCATGGCTCTTTGAAAGGTAGCTCCTACATTTGTGAGACCAAATGGCATTCTTATATATATATATGCGTTTCCCATGGTGTAGTAAATTATTTTTTGTATTGCTTAGATTCTTTGACTTTGACCTGATTATATCTAGAAAATCCATCCATCATTGATAATAGCTCACATCCTGTTACTTTGTGTAATATTGCCTCCATGTTTGGAAGAGGATAATTATCTTTTAGGGAAGCCACATTCAAATTTCTAAAATCTACACATAGTCTTATGTCCCCATTTTTCTTCCTTTCTAGAACCAAATTTGAGATGCATGTTGAATGCCTAATGGGTTTTATGATACCTCCATCTCTAAGCTTTTCTAGCTCCTCTTGCATTTTAGTTTCCAATGTTGGATTGATAGGCCTCTGCTTCTATCTAAATGGCTTTGTGTCTGGCTTATGTGGAATCTCATGCTGAAAATGATCTTCTCTATATGCCTTCAAATCCTCATAAGACCAAGCAAATGCATGCTTGTATTTTCTCAACAACGTAATCAGCATTCTTCTAATGGTTGGGCTTATTTTCTTTCCAATATAAACTCTCTTTGGTGCTAATTCAATTCCCAAATTTATTTCTTCAATATCATCCTTCTTAACTGGTGTCTGCGTTATGAGGGAATGATCGCTCCCATCATACACCCTCTCCAATGCCACAAGCCATTTGGGAAGCTTGTTAGTTTTAAGATACAAAACTTCCTTCCCAAATACAATCTATTTCCCATCCACTTCTTCCACAAAAGCATTGAAATCAATCTCCTATGCTTCATACTGATCTATACAATGAAAAAACTTCAAAAGGTCAATATCATCATCAAAAACATGCCAACTATATATATTGTTAGGGACTGTTGGTCTTGTTTTAAATTCAATTTGAGACACTCTTGCCAACATCATATCATCTTTCTTCAAGGCTACATTAGCTAAAAAATCAGCCATCAAGTTTTAAGATCTATCTACCCAATCAATTGAAAATGCATCAAATAATTCCATTGTATCCCATACAACATTCCTATATTGTTTCAACCTCTTGTTCCTTGCAGCATACTTTGATCTAATTTGTGACACAACTAATTCAAAATCTCCCAAAATAGACAACAACTTAATCTTGTGTTTGACGGCCATGTTCAAACCAATCAACAAAGCTTCATACTCAACCACATTATTTGTACATTCAAAATCCAATAAAAATGAATATTTAAATGTTGTACCTTTAGGTGATATGAAAATTACCCCAGGTCCATTACCTTCTTGATTGCAAGCCCCATCAAAGTACATTTTCCACACACCTTGCTAATTTCTAGAAACAAGTCTTTCAATTGGGTCAATACTCACTAGTTCTAGCTGAGATAATTCAACTCTGGAACTCCCCAAATCTACATCACTTAAGCAATTAAGTTGTTCCTAAGGAATAAACTCAACAATTTGATTCACCCTTGGTTCTCTATATAATTTCACCTCTTCACCATTAACAGGTATTGTGGCATATGATAAGTCAAATTGCACATTACCTCCAACTGTTGTAGTCCATTGTCTTGATAGAAGCATTCCAAACTGAGGAGGTGTATCAATCACAGTTATATCAATGTTATAAGTAGCTTGTGGGTAGGCTACTAATCTTACTTCTACATCTTTCATAATCCCCACTACTGGGACAGGCCTACTATCCATAGCATAACATTTACCGCCCTCAATATCTATCCACATGCCCAATTGTTTCATTACCCCTATTGGCATAATATTCATAGAAGAACCTAAATCTATCATGCAATTTCTTACCAATTTACCATTTATGAGTAGGGTAGTGAAAAATGGATCAATTTGAGGTGTATGTATCAATGCATCACTTAAACAAACTTCTGCAACTTTTATCTTTCCTTTCTTATCAGCAATTCCAACATTCTCTTTTAGTTCAAAATTTATATTTTGATTCCTCCCACTAGACATTAATTGAATAGCACTTTCCCTATACTCTTAATTTTTATCATTTCAAGTAATGGGACAGACATTTTTAATTGAGATAAGGCTTGTATGAAATCAAAAGATGTACCTTCAGTTCTGATCACCTTCTTTGATTCTATCAATTCTCCTTTGTTTTCTTCTTTCTCCCTCTTTAATGTCTAATCCATCTTTTGTGTGTTCCTAGAGGATTCTTTCTTTTCTTCTTTGGGGATATATTTCTGTTCTTTTTTGTCAGGGTGCTGATCATTTATCTTTTTTGATATTTCATGGGACATCTTTTCACTTTTCGAGAATATTCCTCTCGGAACACCTTCCTTTTCATTTAATATTCTATTCCTTAGCCAATACTTGCTTTTAGCTTGCTCAACTGCTACAATAGTCAATTTCTTAATTTCTTCCTCAGATGGTCTCTTCATACTTCCCCTATTAGGCTGATATGATCTAGTAGGAAGATCTTGTTCATCATCACTTTCTTCATAATTAGAAAAAAAAAATTGCTCTGCCATGTGAACATTATATTTTTGATGATCAACATCATATTCATATCCTCCTTCCTCTGAAGATGAATATCCCTGCTTTGCTGAGTGAAGAGTATGAGAAATCAAATAAATGTTATTGTCTTCTTCATTATTATCTTTTGTCATGTCTCTTCATGACACTGACTGAGCTACTACACAATGTTCTGACGAATGTGGCATGTCACATACTGAACACCAAGGACTATTATCAACTATATAAGTCCCTCTCTTCTTCAAAGGGTCAGGTGTCACTTTATTTCTAGGCCCATCCATCACTAGCTTTCCATTTCTCCAATTTGTATTGTAAGGCATGTCATGTAGTCTTGGCCTCTCATTCCTATATGTGTTCTCTTGTTTATTTGGAGAAGCATATTGGGGAGCCTTTGGGTTATCCCTCTTGGCAATCATCCCTGTAGATTTTCTATTATTTTCAATGGTGAGTGCTATCCTTTGAGCTTCAACCAAATTTTTGGGACCCCTATTCCTAAGCTCATAACCTATCTTAGGATCAAAATCTTTTAAATGAATACTCAGTGCAGCAGGATCAGCCAATTTAGATCCAGGAGGTATCTTAGTATGCAATTTAGAAAACCTCTAGTTGAAATCATAAGTTGACTCATTTTGATGCTTCTGAATAGTCACTAATTCATGCAATGAAAATTTAGGTGCATATTGATTCCCATACTGCTCAAGAAATTGCTCATAAAACACATGAATAGAATTAACAAAAGTTGTTGGCAAACTATTAAACCAATCTCTGGCATCTTCAATCAGTGACATCATAAATAGTATCATTTGTATATCTTCATACTACATATCTAGATCTTGCATAAAAGCATTAAGACTCCTTAAATGCTCTTTAGCTGTAGTAGCACTGCTCCCTGTGAATTTTGGGAACAAACTTCTCCAACTATTGTCCATAGGGTAAGGACATATTTGTAGTCCAACCAAGTCAAACTACCTAATCATGGTTGCATATTGTGGAGGAGGATTTTGGTAGTACTGAGCTGGTACAATGGGTTATTATTTGCCACATATTGTTGACCTTATGGGGGTACATGTTGCTGATAAGGAGGTGGTTGAACACCTTGATATTGTGGTGGAACATTTTGATATCTACCTTGATTCCCTTCCTAATTCTAGTAGGCCTGTGAGGAATTTGATGGGCCTACATTATTGTTCCCTTGCCTATGAGGTGGCACATATTTTTCTAGATTAGCCATTTGAGTACTAATCTGCCCTTTCCTCAATCTCAATTCTTCAAGTTCTCTAATTGCCTGGAGCCTTTTCTCATATTCTATTCTTGCCCTCTCCATTTCTTGTCTCTGATGTTCCAGTCTTGAATTTATTTCATCCCTAGCCGTAAGTTCATAATTCTCCTCAGAGGCTGCTTCATAGCCAAGTCCATCCTGATTTTCTTCAAGAAATGCCATTTTATGATCATATTCGTGTTGTCTTCTTTCTCTTTTAGCATCACATTCAGCCATGATTTCCTCAACCTTCTTAGGATCTAGTTGATAAAAGGGATTCCTCCATTCCTTAGGAGTGCAAAGTTCTCTGGAAGGGCAGTCTTCATTTGCTAATGTGCCATATGAATTGTGTATCTCCAGTGATGCTTTCGATGTTTTATTTTTATGTGATGGTCCCATGTCATCGGTCACCTTTTTACCTTTATAATTCTTCTCTGTCCATTTTTTTTGGCATTAGGACCATCACCATCTTTGTACAAAGACCTTCTTCCTTTTATTTTGGGAGCAATTGAGATAGTCTGAACTCTAGGAAGATTTCTTTTTCATATATATTTCAATTTATCAGTCTCAATATATTTGTTCATTCAGAGTCGCCACTCACTTTCCAAAAGTGAGAAAATCTACAATTCTTTATTCCCAGTAGAGTCTTCTACAAGATACTAACTCTATGACAAGGCTTATTTTAAGATTATGTCCCCAGCAGAGTCACCAAACTGTTGGTGCTCAAAAATGCAGGTTTTAACCATAAGAATTTTCTAGACCCTTATAACATTCTTGGACAACATACAAGGCCAATTATGCAATTAAACCTTCTACTCTTTAGGTTCTGCTAGACCTAGGTGGGTGAACCTATATGAGATATGCAGATTTGAAATGAATTTCTTGTTGAACAGTCTATCCACAATGGCAAGTAGGCATGGATAGACAAAAGGACACCACAACTATTCCCACCACTCAAATTAAATGAAATTTTTTTTAATCAATTATGTATTTATAATGAATTTATTACTCTGGGATATGGTAGATCAGTGCCTTCTTTCTACTGGGCAATGGAGTCAAAAAATGTTATTGACTATACATATATATTTCTCCCTGACACAATTCAAGTTGTTAGACACTTTACGGGATGAAGTTTCGATGACTAGCATGTGACTTCATCAATTTATGACTAGCATAAATAGTGTTAAAATTTTTTCTTGCTTAGCTCTCTTTCAATTATCCAAAAGAAGTCTCATAGACACTATGATTCACTTAAAGGAATTTAACTCTAACTTGTAGACACCATTAAATGAAATCACACAAAGTGAAGAAGTGCACTTTGAAGAATTAAAATATACTTGATATTTGAACTCAAATAATCAAAAAACTCCAAATTGGGGAAAACTAAACATAAATTGATAGTTATAACATCACAACAACAAAAATCAGAAAGGAATTCGGTCAAGAAATCATCTCCATTGCACTATTTCCAAAAGGTTTTTCCTTATTTTACATTATCTCGTTCCTAGAACACCCCCCCCCCCCAATTACTCAGTTTTCAAAATATATATACATCACATATGAAGAGTCATGACCCTTCACCATTCTTGTAAAACCATTTAAATTCCAACACAGAGATTAAAAATATTCAATTATATTGACTTTCGGCAAATTAAATATCTCTTACAATAGTTTTGCCTTTGACTTCTTCCTTTTGTACATTTCGCGCTTTGTACATTTTATTTTATATTATCACTTGTTATACTTTATGTCTCTGTGGCTTTCCTTTATTTCTTTTACTGCTTTACCGTGGGCTTGAATTTTCCACCCACGATTATGTGGTGCCTAGCCTTGACGGTTAACATCAATGTTTACCGCATTACCACGGTCTATTAGATGACTCCCTTCGGTACCGCGGTGGGCCTCCTTCACCATAATTGTCTTTGCTAACCACTTCCTCCCATTTGATTATGTTCACCATGAAGGCTATCCCCACGTTCACCGTGCTACCGCAATCACTGGACTAACTGCCAGCAGAATTGCGGTAGTCACCGACTATTATCTCTGCCACCTCACCACTATTACTACGTTATCGCGGTTTGTATTTTAACGGCTACGGTATAGCGGTAACTGCTCACTGACCGCCAACTATCGCTTCGTTGTTTACCGTCACCGCTTACTCACTGCCCACCACAATAATGTGGTCTATGCTTAGACCGCGTGCGGTAGCACGGTAAACACTTAACGCTAGCCTGCTAATCGCCACTGCCATACCATGGTTAAATTTTGGGAGACCACGATAAGGCGGTAAAGGCTTACAGAATGCATAATAAGAGAGCGGTAAGGATTTGAAATTCATAATAAAAAAAGGATGAGGAATAAAGCAAATGATTTTTGTCAAAAGATAGGCAAATATGGGCTTGAAATGATAAGAAGGCTTAGGATTTTAATTGAAATTTTTTGGTTCTAACACATTATTTATCTGATTAAGTCATTCTCTCCTATTAATTAAATTAATCAATTTGATTTAATTAACCATATGTCTCTATTTGATTAAATAACTCATTTTATTTAATTAAATCCCTAAAGTCATCCCCTTAAAATTAAATAAATTAATCTTTATTTGATTTAATCTAACATCATGCTCCTTAGTTAAATAAATCAATTCTTATTTAATTAAGTCTAAATCATTATTCCTCTCAACTTTGATTCAAATAAATCATAAAATGTGAATAAAATTTGTCACATCATCTAATTTCCTATTAAATTGATCAAACCTTGATTAATTTAATCCAAATCATTCCTATCATCTAGATTTTGCAACTTGCACAATAAATCAATTTATTTGATTTATTAATTCATCAATTTCTATTAAAAAGGGCATCTTTTGTGGAATATTCTTTCAATGCAAAAATCCATCCAAAAGGGGATGGGTACTTCAAACAAGGCATTTAATGCCTCTTACATGTCCTTGGCCTTGAGCCAAGTGACATTAACTCCATTCTTCTCTCCCTCCAACATGTCACTTTCAAATTTCAAATTTGAATCTCATGGCATTTATCATGCACATTGACCAAAATGTGCACAACCTTCAACCATTCACATCTTGACAAGTGGCACTTGGCCATTGGATGTTGAATGATCCCAAATTTCTCAAATCTTGCTCATTCTTCCAATTTGAAATCTATAAATGAGAGACTCGTCCTCTCATTCTTCATACATAATCCAAGCAAGTCTGCTATACTTCATATTATCCACAACTTAGAGAAAAGTTACTCTCCTAACATTGAGAGCTAATTTTATCCATTTCATATCAAGTGTTCATAATTTTATGGTTGCATAGCTAGGTTATGCCAAAATTTCATCAAGGAGCTTCAACCATCATCAAATCATCAAAGAGCTTACAAAGGAGTTGGGAAAGGGCCAATTTTTACACATAATTGGCACCAATTCCCTCATGGGATTGAGTGTTTACATGCTTAAATAGGATTTCAATTACTTTTCATGTTTTGTTCTTCATTTATTCCTATTTTGAGTATTGCAAATGAATTTCATGGGGAATCTTGATTCTCACTTGCATATGAGATTATTAATGTTTTTGTTTCTTATGTTTGTGCAGGTCTAGGATTGGGGTTCACAGTATCTCGTAGGTCTCATCCCTCCCAACCCCTCTCCTGTTGTCAGGTATTTCCCCCCACTGTAACTAGATAACTCTATCCCTCTCAAGTCTCTGTCGCTCTCACGTATCAGTCGCTACCACACTACCTAGACTAATCTTTCTCACTCCTATCACCTCTCTCTCTATCTCAAGTTTCATTCCCTTTGTCTTTATGGAAGGTGACGATTTTAAAACAACACATTTGGCCAGTGTGAAATGTGTTTTACCTTGAAACGGTAAAATAGGGGTTGACCCCATGATTCAGGCCCACATGCTTATGTACTAGTCTAGTTCAATGCTTTATTTGATTTAAAAATGCCTTTTTTATGCAATTGACTCCATGTTGTACCAATCTATGCTTGATCCATCACCTTTTAACCACCAATCTACATGCTAGACAACGAAGAAGAAATTTTGAAGTTTCAACATCATTTTACATTATTTCAGGTAATATATTCGTTTTGGTAATATTGAAATGTTTATATTTAGTATATTTGTTTGTTTTTGACAATATAAGGGTATGTGCAGGATAATGATGGGCCAAAAAGTAGCGCTATGTAAGTGATATGATGGCCCATGTGGCTAACGAATTTGTTTTTACCCAAAATTGATGAAATGAAAAGGGTTTTTAAAGCAGATTCTCATCTGTCCACCAATATAAATTATGCTTTGCTTTTAATTTAATAAATAATTATTATTTATTTTCTATTTGAATTACAACTAAAGTTCTGATTGATAGGCTGATTGAAAAACATCTATAGCTTTCAAGTGGTATCACATTTTTTGAATCCAAAATATTCATCAAATTCTATTCTTTTCATACTATAGGATTAAAAAAAGAAAAATTTAATTTCATGAAGTTTTGACCAAGTTAAGGTGGTCAGACATATGAGTTTTTATATTTTTTAAAAGTTGTAATAAAAAATTAATAATTAATTATTTACTTGAAAAAAATTTATAAAAAAGTATGCATCACATCGAGACATGATTCCTCTACTTATATCTAAAATATTATAAAAAATATTATCATTTTACTGTGGTTAGGGTGGTCAGACAAACACCTACTTCTTATTTATTCCCTAAAATTTAAGTACTACTACATTGAAATTTTAAATTTTCACTAAATAGATTTTTGTTTATTTTTAATAAACATAGTAGTTTAGAAACTACATTCAATTTGCTACAGATTCTATTGTTACATATTTTTGAAATAATATAGATAACTTATTCAAATTTTTACATCAAGTTGCCTAATTGTGATTTTCTGAATTTTCATTGCCACTTAAGGGCCTACTTTTTCCATGATGATCCTGCACATACCCATAAACTAAATTCCTTTAATGATTTTATTAATCATAAAAATTGGACATAGAATTCAACATTGAATTAGATGGGAGTTGCATAAAAAAGTTTAATTTTAATGAGTTTGAAGAACAAAAAAATGAAAAACATGACATTTACTTAACAAAAATTTACCTATGAATTCTATTTGAATTTCTTATAGTAGTCCATTTCCAGCATGCTTAGTGGAATTCACTCTATTTCATTTTAGGTAGACGTTTATTTTGAGTTTTTTTGTTTTGTTTTCACAAATTTTAGACCATTCATTCAATGATTTTTTTAATCTTTATTGTTACACATAGAATTTAACATTAAATAAGATGGATGTCTACATGTAAAATTTTAACTTTTAGGAGCTTCAAGATATAAAATGGAAAACATGACATAAGGGATTCAAATTCATTATTAGTCATGGTTATGGGAAAACTTTTATTTTCAAATAATTTGGAAAATCTTATAGCTTTCATCAATGTTAATGCAAGTTTCCATTAATTTTTTTGTTCCATAAAAAATTCACCTTCATCACATGTGCTTAGATAAATTCAAGTGAGTTGACATAGTTGTTAATGCAAGTTTCCATTCATTCATAACATTTACCTTTCTAATAAATCAAAAAGGGAAATTTTGTGCAATTGAGAATCTTATTGTCTTTCTAGGTTACCTCATTGACAAAGAAATAGTGAATAATTATAAGATATAGCATCACAAACCCTTCTTTGAATTCATCTTCTTCATGGCTTTGTTGAAAATCACAATATGGTTTTGAGAACAATAAACACAAAATTCTCTAGTTTTCATTTAGGTGGCAACAACTTATACCCTAGGTTTGTGATGTAGAGAAGGGAGACAAAACCTTCAACAATCACAATTAGATCAGTTTCAAACAAATCTTCAATCTCAAAAATCTCAGTTCAATGCTCAACTGACCAATTTACATTCACTTCCTTGTAGCATGCACAATAGATAAAATTGTTCATATCTTATCAATGACAACTCAAACCCACAAACCTTTACCTTTCCAGACACCCATTAAGTCCTTCAAAAACATATCTCAAAAACACAGTAGGTCACTTTAGACCAACATCACCAAAACAATGTTGATACGCTGCCCCAATAGGCCAATTAGGCCACTTTTGCAAAGCATCATACCTAAACAAACACTTTTTCAATCCCAATTCCCTTTTGACAGACCTTCACCAACCTACAAAACTTCATATTCAACAACTTTTAGTCATTGAAACCATCTCTAATGCATCTAAACACTGAACCCTTTCTTTAGGCATTTATATGCTTGAAACAAGGAGGGTTTGTTGAAAATCAATGTTCCAGGCCTCTAGCCACTTTTCCAACTCTTCAAACACAATCAAATATGTCTACCCATGCTAAAAAAGTCAACTCCCTTCCTCTACCATTGCTATTTCACCAACCTCCCATTCTAAACCACCATTTTGAAGTCAAAATTTACACAAATACCCCTGGGGCAACATCAAAACTCCATCATATCCTACTCTCTGCTCGAAATGCCTACTCTAACATCTAACCCTATGGATATGTAATCAATGGTATAGATATGTTTGAAAATTTATGCATTACTCAATTTTCTTGTGGTATGGAGGTAGATGTAGGTATGAAAAATGTTGTCTAGCATATACATGTTTGATAATTCCAAATAGCTCGATGTCTTCTTTCATAAAATACTTTGGTGTGTTTTATATTTAATTCAATGTAATCAATGATATCAATATATTTCATAAAATGCATTACTTACTTTTGTTCTATGTGTGTTTGTGAACATGTAGCATTCAATGTCATGTCGAGGAAATGACCAAAGCCTCTAACACTGAAAGAATGTGCAGTTAAAAATGCAAGGAGAAGAGATTCAAAAAATGTAGCTCATGAAGCAAAGGAATTGTAGCCCATATAGCCAAAAATTCTTGTGCAATCTAAGGGATTTCAAATTGGAAAAAAAAATGGCACAAATGAGGAAATCTTGTGGAAGGACAAGAATGAATACTAAAGTTAGGGGCACATCATCAACCATAGGTGAAGCTCAATGCACATCTCTAGTTAAAGACACATCGGTAACATCATGTGGTTTTCCAAGTACATCAGAAATCACATCTTCAATTGAAGATACACCATCAACAACATTTTGTTTCAAAAGTACATCAAAAAACACATCTCTATTTGAAGGCACTCCATAAACATCTCAAGTTGGAGGTACAACATCATTTACATGTCAATCTCAAAGTATGTCATCAATTGCACCTCTGATTGATGGTACATGATCTATCCCCTATGTTGTTGGCCTTCCTAATATTGACACAAATTTACATTTGAGAACTCCTCCTAGAGTTTTACATAGAAAACCTACATTGTTGATTGATATTGATTCCAATGTTTTGAAATGGATGCCTAATAGGATTCCAAAACATACATGTCAAAGATATGTACAAAGGATATGGAGTTTATTTTTTGTGAAGCTAAGTGAGGGTGGAAGATGCCAACTATTTGTTGAAATGATGAGGCAACTCAAATTTAGGCCCACCATGAAGTCTCTTGGGCTAAGAGTTTCGAATGAATCAAGTGAAAAATCCATTGTAAGGAACTTGATGAGTGCATACGAGAGTGTGGGTTCTACCTCACGCATGAAGGATAGTTGTGCCACATGACGTGTGATGACAACAACACTCTTAAGAAGTCAAACAAGGAACAAGGTGAACCTTACAAAGGAAAGTAAGTCTTTGAAAATAAGTAGATCATCTCTAATGAGAGCCAAAGGAAGGCATGAAATAGTGGAGGATCCAAATAGCAATGAGTTATGGGCATTCTTGGGTAGAGTGCCACAGAAAGATAAAATAATTTCTCAAGGCTTGAGATCTTTAATAGTGAATTATTGGAAGGATAACACAATGACCTCTCCTAATCAAAGAGATGTTGTAAGAAGGAGAATTGGTAGTAAAATCCATGAGCCACATCCAAAGCATTATTTGGATAGCACTCAAACCCAATTTTTTGCTGATTTTGTATAGAAGTTTCCTGAAATTAAAATACATCAAAGTTATTTTGAAACGCTAAAGCCTTTTTATGTTAAAATAAATAAAACACGCACTAATTATTGTTGTAGATTTCATATTGATTTTTCTAACCATTATGATGTTTATCGACGTATATGTGTAGATATGCATACTGACAATGTTTTGTAGGAATGTAACATAAGGCCTCCACCTAAATCCTCAAGGGAATTTTTATCTTCCATCTTATGTGAAAGAGAGGATGGTCAAATTTTTTACAACAAGTCATGTTTGGATGGCACATGTGATCATTATGGTGCCATGCAACATTTTCCAATTTACCAACACATGGTTAGTACACACACAATTGGAGAAAAAATTGTGGAATTTGGCAAATATAAGATAGCGGCATACAATCTAAAAGATGGGAAAGAAGCAAACAAGTGTGAATTGGTGAGTGATAAGATTCTAGTGTATTAGTTTATGAGCATTTTGTGTGATCAAGTGGTGTATGTGTATGCAAGGCATACACATAGAGCTAAATGGTTGGACTCACAGTTCAAGTTATGCAAGGACACGTTTCCAATTTGTAGCATCATTTCAGGTGTCGACTTCATTGAGAACTACACACTACAACCACAGAACGAGGTGCAATCATAGTACTACAACTCCACACATTCTTCAGAGTTTGTGCAAGGTTGCTTTCAGATGTTCTATGTTGATCTGGCTAGCAGGGGAATATCATTCAGTCAGCATATCATATGGTCAGATAACTATATATCATAGTTCAAGAATTCCAGAATGTTCTATTGGTTGAGCAAGATGCATAGGATCAGTGGTGTTCAACATATGTGGAACTTCTCAGAGGTCGAGCATGGAAAGGGGGAGCATGATGGGGTAGGTGCATGTATCAAAAGAGCCCTAGCATGAGAAGGTTAAAGTACACAGAAAGTGTAAAGTTGATAGATGCAAAATCAATTATCCCATGGTGCAATCATGCAATGGGTCTAGGTAGTGAAGGTAATTATTTAGTTCATAGACTTTTTCATTTAGTAGATGATACTAATATTGCAAAATATGAGGATTATTGTACACTAATAGGATCAAGCGAGCTACACTCTTTTAGAAGCTTGAATGTAGTTACATGGAATATCCATACATGAAATATGGAATTCTTTTGTTCTGCATGTACAGTTAAGGAATGAAATTATTGCGAGTCAATAGAGTGGGTTTATGAATGGTCTGTAAGAAGTCTAACCCCACATGACACTTATCAGCTCCCGACAACTCTACAAATCATGAAGATGCAATAATCCATTGAATTTGACCATGTATTAGACCTACTAGAACTAGGTAATATCTCTTAATTATGGGTTTCATTATGATGTTTAGTCAATACATCTAACAAGATGAACATATCAATGCATGGAACGTATATGCGGTGATTGCAGATGAATACAATGAAGAGGGTAAAAATGATTACCTATGTCGTTGTATTGAGGCCAAATAGAAATTGGAGGCCCCACTTATAGATGGAGAAAACATAGAATATCCTATAGGTTTGGTGGTTGTTACTAGAACATGGCTTAGAAGGTACCCAATTAAGAATGTTGTAGTTTGGTTGTTTGAGGACTTCGATGCGTATCAGAAGATTCTTCACTACTTAAACCTTGTCATCACCACCAATGTTCATTTGATCAAATATAAGGGTAGACCTACAAACAAGGACTTGTGGAAAATGTGTGAGTCTGACCACGAGGCAATACCTGACACAATAAAGAGTAGAGTAGACCTGGATGGTTCCTTGGATTGATTGGTAAGTATGCACATTGAATTTGTAAAGTCATGTTATTGATCATTGCTTTCTTTCAAAAATTTAAGTTTTATTGTATAAGGGTTTACAAAATTTAATTAATGTAGATATGAAAAATGATGGTTATATGCTACTCTCTATTTTTTGCAGGGGCACCAAGCTTCGATGGTTGTACAAGGATTGATCAATAAAGCTTTGTTTTCTTTGTAAATCTGAGTTTTTTTTTCTCTTTTTCAGTGCTATAGCAGTCAATTGCATGAGTCCGTACTAAAGGGAATTGAATAAAAGTGTTTTTATTTTGGTAGAGGGATGTGTTAGCCATGTTTTGGGTTTTTTGGCATTGAAATCCATCTTGTTTTGAGCTCTTAGAGTGGATTCTACTATAGGCGGGTCTGGAAGTCTAAATTTTAACTTTTGAGGTCATTAAGTGATTTAATGGCTCATTCCACCTAATGTATATATATTAGATTAGTGGAATGAGTCCATTAGGCTGGGAATAGGTTATAATATTTTTCTTAAAGTAGGGGAGATCGTTTTAGAGTCATGGCATGTAGCCTTAGGTGTGAAAATATGTGATTTTGAGTGAATTTGAGTAGTTTTAGAGTATGAATGGATGAAATCCTTTGGGGCAGTCATTTGTGAGAGTCTTTTGAGCATGTAAAGACATCATATGGTATGTTTGGACTGTTTTATGTGAGATTTAAGTGTGGAAAGAGTGATTTTCAATAAAGATCCCTGGAAAACCTAGGTTTGGTGGCTTGAGAGTGAGGGTTTAGTGAATTGGTAGCTTGGTGAGCAGTTTCAGCTCTGAAAATTGTGAAATCTTAAGGTTGGTAACCTATTTAATGAATTTCTATTGTTTTTGAGTTGATTTCAGGTGTTTGGGAAGGTGTCTCTTTGGAAAAGAGGCCTAATTGGCCTAGTTGCCCCTACAGTACAGTGGGATTTTGGATAATTTCTTTCAAATGAGTATATGCTAAGTTTTAGATATGTTTAATGGAATGAAAAAAGGTATCTTAATCTATTGGTACAATCTAGAGAAGTTTTATTGACCTAGAGTTATGTTTGACAGTCCCTTGGAAGAGGGATACTAGCTAGTGAAGGCTTGTAGTGAGTTTGTTGCTAAGAATGATTCTCTATGATTTGAGAGTTGTTTAGTTAAGTTTGAATGGGTATTTTAATCTTGTTAGATTCCTCTTTAAGAGCATGAAAGTGTTTGAAACCTTAAATGTAAGTTTGGGTTTTTTGAAGGCCTAGTTCCTTGTTGAGCTTTATGAGTGCTTGGAGAACCAATCAAGGAGTCAAGTTTATGATCTTGGTACTAATATATTTGTTTGTGCATGTGGCCCACCTAGCTTTGCATCAATATTTACTACAAATTACAAACATAATTTCATCCAACTCAAACCAATATTTTTCCCTTACAACTCTTCTTCATCAACTCTTCACTATTTCAACCTAGTTTCCTTGTAGGTCTCCAACTTGATGTCTTGAAAAATATACTTTAAAGAAGGTTGTCTCTTCAAAATACCTTCACCTTTTTAGACCCCCATTCGGACCTCACAAAACATAACTCAAAACCTCATAGGTCACTTTGGAACAACTCCACTTAAACCGAGTTTCAACGCTGCAAAGGGCTCCAATTAGCTCATTTTTACGTTACAAAGGGACACTCTTTCTAACTCACTAAAATAGAAAATTCCACTATTCAGACCTTAAAATGCCTCCAAAATCACAAATTCTTCAATCTCTGATCCAAAACTCACCTTCTAGAGTCTCATTCCTTGAAACCCTTATTTTTCACTCAATAGAAAAGCATCTATTAAAAACCCATATCCAGGCCTCCTGTGACCTTATCACCACTTCAAACACCATATTTTAAGCCTTCACATGCTTAATAATTCTTAATATTATTCTACCCCCAAACTTCACTCACTTTTACTCTCTAAAACTTCAAATTTCCATTAAAAAATGCACTTCTCTCAACTAAGGCTTCATGCCCAAACATACACATGACCTCCCTAGTCTCTGCAAACCTTCAAACACATCAAACCCTACTAGATCTCACTAAAACCAACTAGTTCTAGCATTCTTCAAAAAAATTTCTTCTATTTGCTACTTCAACCCATGCCTTTTAGGCCTAAATTCATGCATTATATACTTGCTTGCCATTTGAATTGTCATTAATGAAATTATATATTAACTTATATGTTTATCTTATTTTCCTCTTGTAGGAAACACCTAGAGCAAGTGAGGTGTAGTGCTGTCTAGACTTTGGAGGTCCAATGGTAGATAAGGGAAAGGTAATTTAACTCAAATTCGATTGAATTAAGAATTTTAAGATCTTATAGTTATTATACATACGTTGACATAGATTGGTAGTTTCATATACTTGTAATTTTTATGTATAGGTAGTTATGAGCTACACATCCTTGTTGATAAGTGTCAAAACGCCTGAAGGAGTAGGTGTTGGAACACTTGAAGGAGTAGGTGTTGAAACACCTCAGGGAGGAGGTGTCGAAACACCTATAGGAGATAAAGAAAAAGAGATGCCTAAAGAGGTATGTGTTTATTTTTTATTTTTTTTCATAAATATGTTCCTATTATTGACAATTGTATGCTAACTTGTATCAATTTGATGTTTTTGTTCACATATATAGATTGACATTGCAAATTTTGGTATGATTGGTTCTTTGAGAGGGGCATATTTTAGGACTCTTGACGGTTTGAAGAGACGTATATATGAGTTAATCAAGATTTCAATTTTAGAGCTCAATTATAATTCAATGTATATTGATTTTTATGTTAATTGTTTTATTTTTAACTATATAATATAAATAATCTCAATTTTGGTTTGAATTTTTCTTGTGCAGTTACCTTTAGATCCAAACAGTGCTTCAAAGAGGCTCCATTTTGATGATCCACCAATAGTTTAGGATGAGATAGACATTTTGGTATGTATATTTTGAATATATATCAAGATGGCATATGCCACATTTTGTAAACCTTTTTTTGAGTTGGCGTTGATGCCATTTTTGTATATGGACATACACTTGATTATTGGATAATTTGATATAAATAGAAGTTGAGAATCAAAATAGTTTGTTCATCATGTGCATTTTTAAACTGTTCAAAAATTTAATCTTGAGAAATGGTTAAATATCAATGTACAATAGCATAAAAAATAATGGTTATATTATATAGTTCACAATAAAAAATAATGATTATTGGTTAAATTATATCATATATTGCTTAGTTATATTATGGTTATATTATATAGTTTAAACAACTTTGAAGACAAGAAAAATGGTAAAGTATAACATTTTAACTTTAAAGTTTAAATACACAAATTTCATTGTCTCACACTACATATTTCATATTGCATTATCATTACATATTGAAATTTAAAAAATATCATAGTTTTATGTTGATAAACATGCCAAAGTGATGCAAAGTAGGATGAAAAACTCTCAACAAAACAAATACCCTTTAATCTTCATTATAGACACAAAAACCCACTGGGAAGTCATGAATAGGGTACATAAGCACTAAATCAACAATCATCTTCCAAAGAAACACTCATCAACACTCCAAAACTCAGAACCCTCACTTTTAACAAGTTTCAAGGGGGGTTTATTGAAAACCTAACCTCCAGACCTTTCCTCACTATTTCAATGCCTCCAACACCTTCAAATTTTTCTTCCCTTGCTTATTTGACTCTTACAAAGTGCTGCCCCAAGTTTTTTCCATCACTACCTACTCTTAACCTCCAAATTTGACTCAAAACACATGTTCTTGACAACTAGGCATCATGCCCAAACCCCCAAATGGCCACCCCTGCTCCTGAAATCATGTACACATGCCCCCTACACCTAATTATATCATTCCCCTAAGTTACAATAGAATAAAATTGGTGGAAAAGACATTTTGTGGATATTTCCACACTACCTCTATGGAAAAAACATGAATTTAGGCCTAGGAGGCATAGCTTGAATTAGCAGATTAAAGCAATAGTTTGGAAGAAAGTTAGAACTTGGTTGTTTCAATGTTATTTGGTGAATTTTGATGTGATATAAGTTCTACAAAGGTAGGTTAGGTCATTTGGATGTTTGGGCTTCAAGCCCTAGTTGAAGAAAGAGTGAAAATGGGTGAAATTGAGAGGTTTTAAGAAGGAAATGTGTGAGAACTTTGGGGGAAGAATAATTTGAAGGTGAATTAATTTTTTGTATGGTGAAATAAGAGTGTTTGAAAATATTTGAGGTTGAATGAGGTCTAGAGATGGGTTTTTCAATAAACCCCTGCTTATTTGGTGAAAAATGAGGGTTTCATGAAAGAGGGTCTTAGTAAGCAATTTTTGACTTAGTGGTTGAATAACTTGTGGTTTTGGAGGTACCTTGAGGATTGTCCAATGTTATTTTGAGTGTTTAGAAATATTGAAGGAGAGTTCCTTTGTTAAAGTGGGTTAATTGGAGCCCCTTTCCGAGTGTTCAAGGTCAGTTTGATGGTATCATTCCAAAGTAAGTTCAAGGTTAGTTTGGATAGTTGTGGACCTCCCTGTCATTTCATCATAGAGGACCTTATTCATGACCAAAAACATTAAGACACCCTAAGCACTATTTGGTGCAACAGCACCAAGAGCATTTTATGCAAATGTTGACAATTGAGGTCTTTTGGTTATTTAGGGGTATTTCAATCTTTTTGTTCAAACAATAATGTCACTTAGAAAATTTTATGATGCAATGAGTCCTTTTATAGGTCTCTAGGTGGTTGGAAGGTCTAAGTTGCAAAATATTGCAAAAATTGCAAAATTGTGTAAAAGTTGTTAAAATTGCAACTTATTGTCAAATGGTGGAATTTCAAGAGTTATCTTGTTGTATTTAATGGGGAAAGCAGCTAGAAGTTGTATATTCATGTTTTGAATGCCTTTAAAAGGTCTTGTGAATGTTTGAGGAGAGATTATCTCTTAAGATTAGAATGATGCCCTAGTTGGAAAATTTGTGCATTTAAGGTGAAATTGAGTGGTTTGAGAATGGAAATGGATTAAATCCTTGGGGGCAATAGGTTTTGATGGAATTTTCAGCATGTGCAGACCTAATAAGGGCTATTTGAGGTATTGGTTGAGTGAGTCAAGTGTTGGAAGGCATACTCTCAATAAACCCTCTTCGAAAAGGGTGTAAATGAGGTTTTTGGAGTTAGGTGTTTAGGAGAGTGTTTCTCCGAAAAAGAACATTGGTTTGGGGTTTTGTAACCTACTAAGAGACTATTCATAGGTTTGTGGATGTCGAAGGAAGTTTTGAGTATACTTTCTTTGTAAATTTGACTTATTTGAGGTCTAGGACAATGTAGAAGTTGTGTTTTTGGTTGATTTTGTGTTTCTTAGGTGTAATAAGGTCATCTATGACCATTTGGAGTAATTTAGAGTCATTTTAAACTGATTTGGGGTCATTTCTCAAAAAATGTAAAAAGTTGTCAAGTTGCTAAAATATTGTCAAAAGACTTTTGCAAGAAAATCAAAAAATGAATTTTTATTATAAAATTGATTAAAAAGTGGTTGTAAATGGTTGAGACATATTTGAGTGGGTATTTTTATGCTAGGCATGGTCCTCTTTCATACTGACACATGCAGAATCACTCTGAGCTACATTCAACTGACAAAATCCCTTAAGATTCCAAAGTGCAAGATGACTACAAACTTCAACATGCTCGTATTCAGACACCTTGATGCTTAAAAAATTATCATCTAAGCCTATGGGATTGTGTTGGGTCCCTCTACAATAACCTCTCTCGGTTTTTTCTATCTTAGAGGCCTTTTTCCGTGGTGGAGAATTCTCACTTGGGGAAAAATTTATCAAATGCGAGTAGTTCAAAGTTGCAAAGTGGTGCAAATTTCATTCTTTAACTCATGTGGCCAAAAATACTATTGCGACATGTCTGGGTGGGTACATTTATGCTAGGAATGGTCCTCTTTCACACTGAAACATGCTGAATCACTTCAAGCTGCATTCAACTGGTAGAATCCCTTAAGAGTCCAAAGTGTGAAATGGCTGCAAACTTTAGCATGCTTGTATTTAGACAATTTGACACTTAAAAATCTCTCATCTAAGCCTATGGGATTGCATTGGACCCCTATACAATAACCTCTCTCAGTTTTCACTATCTCAGAGGCCTTTTCTCGTGGTGGCGAATTCTCGCTTGGGAAAAAAGTTGTCAAATGCAAGTAGTTGAAAGTTGCAAAGTGGTGCAACTGTGTGACCAAATAGACTATTCTGACACATCTGGGTGGGTACGTTTATACAAGGCATGGTCCTCTTTCACATTGAAACAAGTGAAATCGCTTTGAGCTACATTCAATCGACAAAATTCCTTAAGAGTCCAAAGTGCAAAATGACTGCAAACTTCAACATGCTCATGTTCAGACACCATGATGCTTAAAAACTTCTCATCTAAGCATATGTAATTGAGTTGGATGCCTCTACAATAACCTCTCTTGGTTTTCACTATCTCAGAGGCATTTTCCCATGGTGGTGAATTCTCGTTTGGTGAAAATTTTGTCAAAAGCAAGTAGTTGAAAGTTGCAAAGTGGTGCAACTTTCATTTTGCAACTCGAATGACCAAAAGACTATTTTGACACATCTGGGTGGGTCCGTTTATGCTAGGCATGGTCCTCTTTCACACCGAAACATGTGGAATCTCTCTGAGCTACATTCAACTGACATAATCCCTCAAGAGTACAAAGTGCAAAATGGCTGCAAACTTCAACATACTCATATTCAGACACTGTGATACTTAGAAACTTCTCATTTGAGCCTATGGGATCATGTTAGGCCCCTATACAATAACCTTTCTCAAATTTTTCAATCTTGGAGGCCTTTTCCCATGGTGGAAAATTCTCGCTTGGAGAAAAAGTTGTCAAACGCAAGTAGTTGAAAGTTGCAAAGTGGTGCATTTTTTGTTCTGCAACTCATGTGAACAAATATATTGTTCCAACATGTTTGAGTAGGTACATGTATGCTAGGAATGGTCCTCTTTTGCATCGAAAAAATGTGGAAGATTTCACTCTGAGCTACATTCAACCGGGAGAATCCCTTAAGAGTTCAAAGTGCGAAATGGCTGAAAACTTCAGTATGCTTGTATTCGGACACCATGATGCTTAGAAACTTCTTGTCTAATCCTATGGAATCACATTGGGCCCCTCTACAATAACCTCTCAGTTTTTCCAATCTCATAGGACTTTTCTCATGGTGGTGAATTATCGTTTGGGGAAAAAGTTACCAAATGCAAGTAGTTGAAAGTTGCAAAGTGGTGCAGCTTGCGTTTTGCAACTCATATGACCAAACCAACTATTTTGACGTGTCTGAGTGGGTATTTTTACGTTAAAAATGGTCCTCTTTTTCTACAAAACACGCAAAATCACTTTGAGCTACATTCAACCGACAAAATCCCTTAAGAGTCCAAAGTGCAAAATGGCTGCAAGCTTCATCATTCTCATATTCAAACACTATGATGCTTAGAAAATTCTTGTCTAAGCCTATGGGATTGTGTAAGGCCCCTCTACAATAACCTCTCTCAATTTTTTCTATTTCAGAGGCCTTTTCCCGTGGTGGAAAATTTTCACTTGGGGAGAAATTTGTCAAATGAAAGTAGTTGAAAGTTGCAAAGTGGTGCAACTTTCATTCTGCAAATCGTGTTACAAAATAGACTATTCTGGTGCATTTGGGTGGGTATTTTTATGCTAGGAATGGTCCTCCTTTGCACCAAAATACACAGAATCGCTTTGAGCTACATTCAACCGATAGAATCCCTTAAGAGTCCAAAGTGTAAAATCACTACAAACTTCAGTATGCTCTTATTCAGACACCATCACGCTTAGAAACTTCTTGTCTAATCCTATGGGATCCCATTGGGACCCTCTACAATAACCTCTCTCAGTTTTTTCTATCCCAGAGGCCTTTTCCCGTGGTGGTGAATTCTTGCTTTAGGAAAAGTTGTCAAATGCAAGTAGCTGAAAGTTGCAAAGTGGTGCAACTTTCGTTCTATAACTTGTGTAACCAAACAAATTTTTATGATGCATTTGAGTGGGTAGTTTTATTCTAGGAATGGTCTTTTTTTTCATCCAAACACGTCAAATCGCTCTAAGCTACATTCAACCGACAAAATCCCTTAAGAGTCAAAAGTGCAAAATGGCTGCAAATTTACATATGCTCGTATTCAGACACTGTGATACTTAGAAAATTTTTTTCTAAGCCTATGGTATGGTGTTGGGCCCCTCTACAATAACCTCTCTTTGTTTTTTCTATCTCGGAGGCCTTCTCCCATGGTGGCGAATTCTTGCTTGGGAAAAAAGTTGTCAAATGCAAATAGTTGAAAGTTGCAAAGTGGTGCAACTTTCATTATGTAGCTCATGTGACCAAATATGTTGTTTTGATGCATCTAGGTGGGTATGTTTACATTAGGCATAGTCATCTTTCACACCGAAACACATGGAATCACTCTGAGCTACATTCAACCGACATAATCCCTTAAGAGTCCAAAATACAAAATGGTTGCAAACTTCAGCATGCTCGTATTCAGACACCATGATGCTTAGAAACTTGTCATCTAATCCTATGGTATCATGTTGGGCCTCTTTACAATAACCTATCTCAGGATTTTTTATTTTGGAGGCCTTTTCCTATGGTGGCGAATTCTCGCTTGGGGAAAAATTTGCCAAATGCAAGTAGTTGAAAGTTGCAAAGTGGTTCAACTTTCATTCTACAACTCGTGTGACCAAACGAACTATTTCTACACATCCAATTGGGTACTTTTATGCTAGGAATGGTACTCTTTCACACCAAGATACACAGAATCACTCTGAACTACATTCAACCGAAAAAATCCCTTAAGAGTCCAAAGTGCAAAATGTATGCAAACTTCAACATTCTTGTATTCAAAAACTGTGATGCTTAGAAACTTCTTGTCTAAGCTTGTGGGATTGAACTAGGCCCCTCTACAATAACCTCTCTCACTTTTTTCTATCTCAGAGATATTTTCCTGTGGTGGAAAATTCTCGCTTGGGGAAAAAGTTATCAAATGCAAGTAGTTGAAAGTTGCAAAGTGGTGCAACTTTCATTTTGTAACTCACGTGGCCAAATGAACTATTTTGACACATATGAGTGGGTATATCTATGCTAGGAATGGTTCTCTTTCACACCAAAATGTGTGGAATCGCTCTAAAGTACATTCAACCGAGAGAATCCCTAAAGAGTCCAAAGTGCAAAATGGCTACAAACTTTAGCATGCTCGTATTCAGACACTGTGACACCTAGAAAATTCTCATTTGATCCTATGGGATTGCATTGGGACCCTATACAATAACCTCTCTCAGTTTTTTCTATCTTGGAGGCCCTTTCCCATGGTGGAGAATTCTTGCTTGGGGAAAAAGTTATCAAATGCAAGTAGTTGAGTGTGTAAAAATGATTTTGTATCCATTCCACCCATTGTATCCTACTATAACTTGGTGGAATGGAATAATTAGGGGTAGAGAACATATATGAATTTTTTATAGAGTAGGGGAGGCGATTTGAGTGGTTTGGTGTGATGCCCTAGTTGGCAATTTGATGAGTTTTGGTGAAATTGAGTGGTTTAAGAGTGGAAATGGTGTAAATCCTTTGGGGCAGAAATTTGTGAGGGAATTTTAAGCATGTGTAGGTTCTTTTAAGAATAATTTATGTTTTGACAAGGTGTTATGAGTTGTGGGAATAGGATTTTCAATAAACCCACCCTAAACTTGCTAAAAATGAGGGTTTTGTAAAAGTGGGCTTAAAGGAGCAGTTCTCGGGTTAAATATTGTGGATTTGGAGGTTTTGTGGTCTGGTAAATGACTTTCTATAGTTATTTAGGATGGTACAATAGTTTGGATTATAGTTGCTTTGATAATTTGGCCTAATTGGCCAGTTAGGACATCGTAGTAGCCTTGTTTTGTTGGTGTTGGTTCAAAGTGACCTAGTGTGATTTTCTGATATGTTTTTGAAGGCTTAAAAGGGTGTCTAAAAAGGTGAGTGGCTTGAGAGTTGGAAGTAAGCTTTGCAAGAAAAGGTGAAGAAGTTGGGTCTCCAGACCTATAAGACAAATAGTGAAGATTGAGGAGAATCACCCTTGATAGGGTTTGGAGGAACAAAGACTTGGTGTATCAATTGGATTTGTGTTTATTTGATTGAAGGAATCCTTGCTCTGCATCACGCTATTGCTTACTATTATGATTTGATAGATTTTTTCCAAGCATCCATAGCTTGTTCGAGAGCACATGTTTCATAATTTTAGCCATAGTAGCAAGGAAGTGAATTGATTGATAAAATTCTTTAGTAGACATATATGAAAAATGCCATAGCATAGACAAGGCAATGAATTGTTTGAAATAAATTCCTCAAATAAATGTGGTCCCATCGTAGTAGAATGCCATGACAAGCACATTGAGACCATATTTCTTTGAGGCATTTTTTCGAACAGTTCACTGCCTTGTCTATGCTATTGCTTATTATTATGCTTTGATAGACTTTTTCCAAGCATCCATAGCTTGTTTGGAAGCACCCATTTTAGGCTTTTAGCCATAGCAACAAGGTAGTGAACTATTTGATAAAATTATTTGGTAAAAATGTACGAAAATTGTGGTAGCATAGACAAGGTAGTGAATTGTTTGAAAAAATGCCTCAAAGAAATGTGGTCCCATGGTGATGGAATTCATGACAATCCATAGAAATTTTCTTGTCATGGAATTCCATCACCATGAGAGCATAACCAGCCTTGATCTCAAGTGAAGAATGAACACTCAGATTACCCAAATGATAGTTCACTCAAGTAATGTGAGGTTCCTTGAAATACCCAAAATTTATGAGATATGGGCTTCGATGCATAAGATTTCTTGAGTTTTAAATGATGGTGATTTGTCTCTCGATTTGGAAGTGATTGGTGTTTAGATGTTTAAAAATGAGGAGGGACTCACGAGTGGAAGATAATTGATGGTCGAAGTTAAGGGCATGCTTAATCCAGGAAATCCAATCCTTCCCAAATTACTCGAGCTCTAGTCCAGTCGAGGAATCTGATCTAGCTCGAATTACCCGACCTTACCCTATTTTGCTCTGGAATCTCAATAATGATGCATAGAATGCTTGCATGATTAGGTTGTTTGATAATTTTATGGGATGGTAATCAATTTGAATGAGATTTTCTTGCATACATGATGTAGGGATAAGATATTTTGAAATAAGTTGCTTGCATTGTATTGCCATTTGAGTTTAAATGGTTATCATTATGTGTTTAATGGAGTTGTCCTTGCATACATTGGTATAATATGTTGTATTTTGTTTTTTTGTTGTCTTCCATTTTTGATGATTTGGTCATATCTCTAACAAATGCAGGCCGAGGTGAGCCCCGCGAAGACTACCAAAATGAAAGTTGCTTTGGTACAAGAGGAGGTTAAAAAGAGAGTCGAAAGCATGAAGTATTATTTCAAGGGTATTTGGCTGGATTCCAAGCTTGCTTCTTCTTGGGAAAAGATTGGAGACACAAATGTTGGGCACATGGACTATAATGATTTCCATCAAAGAATGTATGGAAATGAACTCACTCAGCTAGCTCAAGTCCTCACTCACACTGGCTTGGCACAGGTAGCAGGATTCCCTTGAACACAACTATGCCCGAAGTTGGTTCTAGAATGTGCAAAACACTATGAATCTAGAACAAGGATCATAATTGGGCCATAAGGGAGAATCATGGCTAATCTTAGAAGAATCTATTGAAAAGTTTTTAATATTTCTTCACATCACTACTTGATTGAGGAGATTAACATTGGGGAATAAATTAATTTTTATGATGAAGATCCTAATAGTGCTTTGGAGATCATGAACAATTCCTGGATACTGGAAGTCGAAGCCTTATTATTCTAAGTTGCCCAATAAATTGCATAGGAGTGATTTCAATATGGAGTACCATGACATTATAACCCTCTTTGGTAGGGTAATGGGAGTAGAAGAAACTCACATCTTTTAGTCTTGGATGTTCTTCCACATCACACAAATTGTGGAAAACAAACATTATCATAGGGCTAGAATCATAAGTAGCAACCTAGATGCCCAATTGAGAAGTGTACAGGAGACAAACAAATTCACCATGACATCATATTTGGTATACATGTTAGCAAGGAAAACCAAATAAAAGGTCTTGAGTTGCAGGGGAACATTGGGAAAGGATAGAATTTGGGATATATACCCTCAATTACAATACAAGACATCCAAGTACAAAAGGGAAAATGATGCTCTATTCATGTTTATTCCAAGGCTGCTACAAAATACCCTCCATGTCAGAATAATTGTTGATGCCATGGATTTAATTAGACAATATGGGCAATGGTTCATCCAATTTCCAAAATTCACATACATCCGAGTGCAAGGATCTCTCGCTGTCCCACTCATATTACCATGGTATCCAACAAAAAAACTTCTAATGCTAGAATTGACAAGGAAGATGATGGCCTTTGGGGAAATTCTACAACAAATAATGAAAAAGAAGGGATTGGGAGAAGAATTTTCATTAAGGATTGGGACTCTAGAATCATGCCCTTCCATTCAGAGTGCTCAACACTCTGAGAAGGAGATAACGCAATTTGAGTTATATTCTCATACTAGCAGGAATAGGTTTCACCCCTATGGCAGGGCCATGAAGTAGGCCAATAGAACATTCAGGCATAAGGACCATATAGAAGACTATTGGGAAAATTGTAGAGATGACTTTGAAGTTCTCAGAAGAAGGTTCTCTCGGATGCCTCTCAAAATGATAATGCTATAAAAAATAATAGAAGTTCCAGATCAAGTGCGAGATGATGAGGTGGACCTAGTGCAACAACATGATTATGAACTATATAGGAACAAACCCTTGCCACAGATAAACTGGTCAGAGGGAGAAATAACAGATCTTGATCGGATAAATAAGCTAGTCAAGAGATATTCAAGGAAATGGGTGAAGAAAAATATGCAGGAGCTGGAAGCTAGAGACACCAAGTTCATGTATGACTTGATGGGAGACATGGAATTTCATTCTAAAGAAGGAGCGAAAGATGAAAAGGATGATGCCTCTGAGTCTTATGGTAGTGAAAAGTGGGAAGGTGATAAACCACTATCAACAAATAGGAGAACTAGGAGCCAAGCACAAGTAAAACAAGGAGAGAAACTATCTCCTAAAACCAAGAAGACTCCTCAAGTTGACACTATTTTTGCAGAAGGTGAGACATCTCAACCAGTGAGGAAAAGGAAGTTGGTTATAGAAAGAAAAAAGGAAGCAAAAGCCAAAAAAGGAAAAGCAGATACTAATGCTCCTTCAATAGCTAAGGTCGTAGAGATAGATAGTTCTAGGGGAAAACCACAAGTATATGTAATGAAAAGTCCTCCAAAGCATAAGGTAGCTTTGGAAAAGAGAGAAGGTGCAGGATGAAGAGGTACCTACCAGTGACAATCAGGAAGAAGAAGTGAATATAGGGATTTATTATCTTCCTCAGAATGTACAAGCATCAGATGAGGCTATCCAGGAGGAGGGTAATATATCTAATGACCCTGAGCAACATGAATCAGAGGATGATGAAGTATATACCCCTACTAATGATGAATGGAAGTAGATGATGCAAGAATGGGAACAACTTGACCTTGGTGTGCATGGAAAAAATATAGAATCTGAGGTCATTTGAGAAGAGAAAACTAAATCCCCAAAGAAAGAAGTGATTATTGAGCAAGGTCATCCTGAAACGGAGAAGAATGTGGAAGAGGTAGTTGATAGTCCACAAAAGATAGGGGTGAGAAAGAAGCTTCTTCTTTGGAGGTGAATGTAGAACAACCGGTTGTTCTAGAATGGCGTGAGGAAAGGGTAAGTAAGAAACCAGTAATTGTACAAGAAGAGACCCCAATTTGTGATAAATTAATGGAATAATGGGGGTAGCCTAAGCAAAGGAAAAAAGCGCAAACATTTTCAAAGATTGCATGAGATGAATTTGATAATAGAGTTATCCATGTAGTAGTTCTTGTAGCTTGTAAGTTCAAAGATGAGGTTAGGCCATCTGATTACAAGGTGAAAACTATAAATTTGGGGGCGACCACTAGAGAACAAGAAAAGGAAGAGTTTCAAGTCTTCTCAAGCAATCTTGAGAAGATTGGATAGAGAAACAGACGAAAAAGAGAGGCTGAAGAGGTAGTTGAATGATGTTTATAAATATGTTCAGCATTTAATGAGGCCATTGCAGGTTGTTGGGAGTGAAAGTGTAATTCCAAAGGGATTGTTGCCTAAGGAGGTAATTTACTGAAATTCACAAACTGAAATTCTTTGTTCAAAATACTCAATGGTGGCTTCAGGATGTTAGTAAAAGAGGAGATGAAGCAATTGAAAAAATTCTCATAATTCACACCAATGCTTCTGATTTTCTTGAGCATACTTCACAATTTGCTACAGACTGCAAGAAGGCTGACAAATCTACTGCTGAAGAATTGAAGAAAATTTTGCAAATACCTAGGGACCAATTGGCCAAGTTAAATATCTTCTCTCCAAATAAAATTTTAAAAGTGGAGGAGTGGATAGAAGTCTAGAATTATAGGAAAGAGCTCATCAATAAAGTTTTGAAAAAGATAATGAAATTAGAGGGAAAGATGAAAGAGATATACAATAGTTGTGTTAGTTTTCTGGAGATAATGACTGGAAGAAATAATTTTCTCTAGAAGAACATAAAAATTAACAAGTTATAGGCTTGGTGGCATGAAATTTATGCCCCTTCTGATAATGCTCCAATAGCAAAGGACCACCTAGAAGATGTGGCCATTTACATTTCCAAGCTGGATAAATATTATGAATTGTAAATTAAATGGAATAAGATGATGCCATAGTATTTGGAAGAACTTAAAGGTCATAAAACAAAAATTAAATTTATTCTAGTCCCAGACCCAACAAATGTGAAGGAAATACTGGAAAAGGTTAAGGAATTAACCAATAAATTAGAATTTGATGAGGGAGATGATAGCCAGGTCATTGCCACCTAAGATTCATGCCAAATAATGTAAGAGGGGGTGAATTTCAGTTACAAGCTAAGAATGGAGCATGTCAGAGGATCTTAAGGTCGCCTCAGAGCCCCACTGACGGGTTTTGAGATGTAACATTGTCTTTATTCAAAAACTCTTTAAGTTAGCCTTGCATGGATGACTAAATATAGTAAAATTCAAATGTATAGTCATCTTTGCTTTGTGGGTCCTAATTTTGGGCCACCTTTGGTTGTCTTGTCTATAAATTGAGGCTCTAGCTTCATTTTTGGGCTTTAGACATTGTTGCAATAGTTATAGTAGGGATAGAAGTTAGCATTTTCTGTAAGCAACTGTTGAAACATTGAGAATATTGAATTGTTGTAGATTTGGGTTATTCAATATAAGAAAATATATTGTGCTTTGGTGAATTTTCCTATGTTGTTCCATGTTGCATGGTTTTGGTTATTCCATATCTTTAAAATTACTTTAAAAATTATCAGTTACATGTTAGATTTTAGAGTTAGATATGATGCGATGATGTTTGTGGTTTAATATTTGAAGTGTTAGAGTGATCTTCGGTCCATACTTTTAGCAGCTTGTTGATGGTAGGTTGCTCTGTAAAGTTAGCCTGAGCCTTGATTCTATATGCTAAGTTCGGTTGTGGGTGTTTATTCATTTCAATCATTAGATAAGGTTGATTTGTATGAATTCTTATGATTTGAAAATATTTTTCATTCCTTAGAAGATTGCACTACTTTTGTGATATTGCAGGTTTAATCTCAGTTTAGTAGAATTTAGTTTTGAAGCATTGGTCCACTTCAAGTGTCGAATCATTTGTATTATTGGTCTTATGCTTAGCTTACTTTTTCAGAAAGTCTCTCAATATCTCTCTGAACCCTATCTCTTTTAACCTTTCTTTGAACATGGGTTAGTTTTAGGATTGAACGCATCACCATATTGCTACATTTGATGAAATTATACTTCCAATATTGTTCTTTTGTAAGGCCCATTGTGATTACCAAAATTTTCACATTTATCATTGAGTTGTTTTATTGCATTGTCAAGACCTGGCATTAAAGACCTTGGGGTTATCTCTTGAGGCTTGCTGATAGAGATTTACCTTTCAAGAGAGATATGATATTGTATTATGTTTGAGTTGTTGGTGTGCAGAAAAAACCATCAATAGATTGGCACTAGAAGGTGGGCCTAAATAAGCAAAGCTAGAGTGTTTCCTATCTACGATTTCTCCTAAGAGATTTCAAAGAAGAACCACATCTACACTAGGAGAAGAATAGTTTCCAGAGTTACAAGCCCCTACAAGGTTAAGAAGGACTAGAAATAGGGAAGAATCCTCATCCACTCAGCCCTTTCCATCTTCCCCATTATTCTCACCTACATCCAGTCATTCATTATTTGATTCTGAAGCAGTTCCTACTCAATAGCCTCAACCAGTCATCAATCAACCACTACCACCTCCACCGCAGTAACCAATGGATTTCTTGTCAAATAACTCCTCACCCCTATCCTTTAATAACAACAATGTCATGCCAAATAATCCTGAGCATTTTTTATCTAAGTTCCCTACCAATGACCCTAACAGGACAATTGAGGAGCCCATTAGGATTTTCTAGACTTGCCTTAGGGATAGGGCTATCAATCATGAGGATGTTGCATGCAAGTTTTTCTCATATTCCCTGGGAGAAGATGCTTTTTACTGGTATAGTAGTTTGTTTGCATGGTCTATACACAATTGGATTGAGCTGGAAACTACCTTTCTACAGAAATTCAAAATTCCTATTAGTTCCAATGAGTTGTATCTACAGTTTACTAGGGTGAAAAGGGAAATAAATGAGCCCATAGGATCATTAAATAACAGATTCCACCATGCATACACTAGATTGCAAGCTCCCTATGTTGCGGATGATGCTATTGCTTTGGAAGTTTACTATGAAGCCCTTGATAGTCTTACAACCACCTTTCTCAAATGGAGACCAAACCCTCCCAATACTTTTCTTACTGCTTATACAGAGGTAGTCAAAGTTAGTAATGATTTGAAGCAACACTTGTCAGGACCCATTCCATCCTTACGGCCTATCGCCCACCCTAGACAAATCAATGCAATCAATCAAGCTTTGTCCAATCATAAACCTATCATGAATCCAGTACCTTAGTTACCATTGGTCCCAGACCCAAGTCCTCCAGTAGTCCAATTTCCCATCCTATCTACAAAATGCTAAAGTATTAAACTAGTCCTCAAGCTCAAGGGTACCACCAGGATTTCATCAAAACAATTTAGGGCATGGACCATAGAGTAATCCCAAAAAGGAGAGGTTGGATGAATTGAATGAACAAGTGAAGAAGCTGAACATGGAAGTAACTTATATAAGTAACTAGAATAGCCAACTCTAGGCTGCTCAAAGGAATATGCAGCCCAATTATAATACAGAAAATAGAGATTTTGCACAATTTGGGTAGAGCTTTGATAGGGGACATTCAAGCAGACCAGGATTTGATAGGAGACAACCTCCTAGGAAAAGCATAACATGGAATACAAGGCTGAATAATGGGGGTGTTCCCACCCTATTAGATCGACCTTCTAATCAATACAAAACTTCAAGTGGTGTGTATTTAGCAGAGGCAACACTATTGGGATGGTGTAGACTTCACAAGACAAGTCAACATCTTGAGCTAGATTGCCTTGAGTTCCAAATTTTTGCATCTACTTTCCAATATGAATTCAAAAAAAATTCCAGCAATCAAGAGTTGGTACCATCTGGTCCTTATGATTCCCCTGTGTTGGTGTTGAATCATGCTCCTTTCCCACGAAGTGAAGAAAATGAACCTGAGTCAGAGGTGGTTGAATCAGATGGTAAATAAGAACAAGTATGCAATGGAGACAAAACTTCATAGTTATTTCAAGAAGATACTGAGAATGATAATGTTCGTTTGGATGAAGAATAAACAGATGTTGAAGAAGTTCAAACATTCCAGCAGCCCACTTGAAAATATGATTTGAGAAATAGGCCGAATAGAATTCTACAGGCTAGAGGACCATTTCATACTTCAACACCTCCAAACAATTTCACTACACTGCCTGTTCCTCACACTAGTACTAACCCATCTTATCCTCATGTACCAACTCAGTATTTTCTGAAATGAGGACAATCTGACCCGTCAAAAGGGAGGAATACTGAGGTAGGAGAATAAAAATAGATGTATCATTCTAAGGAAACCCTTGGTGACATGAGCATGGAGCAACTAGGAGATTATATAGCTAAAGAAATCAAGAAAATGAAGGTAAGCCTCTCAGCTTTTGAATTATTAAGGGTTCCCACTATTAGGAATTTTGTACTAGGAGCTTTTAAAACCAAAGAAGTCCACCAGTGTAGGGTAGCTAGTGAAGCAACTGTCAGGAATTCTGGTCCATAGCCACCAAGAGATCAAGGTGAAGGAAAATTTAAGGACAAAGGGAGGGAAAAAGATAAAGGACAAGTTGCACAGGCTGATACCCCTATGAGTTTCTTTCAAGGAAAAATGGAGACACCTCCTTTTCTGATTTCTATTCACATCTTCGAGAAACACTTGCATAATTGTCTCCTAGATTAAAGAGCCTCCACAAATGTCATGCCTTTTTCCTTTTTGTCAAGATTTAGGAATTATTCCTGATGCTTCTCAACAAAAGGTTACCTAGTTGGATAAGACGGAAGTGAATGTGGTGGGAGAATTGAATATGATTTCTATGTAAGTTTCATCTAGTCCCAGGGTTCAACAAGTTATTAACATATAGGTGGCAGATATTCCTAATACATATGGTCTGATATTAGACAGAGATTTCACTAAGGCACTGAATGGATGTGTCATCTGATCACTCTCACATGTGGCTTCCCTGGAAAGGAGTACCAAATCAGATCAGGATTGAAAGGGAACCAAGGATGAAGTATGTAATCACTGAATATTAGAATACTTTGAATGAGGTATTAGTGTCGAAACTTGGTTTAGGGAATTATGTACTGGTAGCTCCTCCTCCAAAACCAAACATGGATGAAATATTTATGTTGCATGGTGTACCTACGGAGATCACTCAAAAGTCCAACAATACCAAAGCATTGGTAGAGTCGATAGAAGAAGGTGAAGACCAAGAGGATAGTCAGCTTGGTTTGTTGGAAAACTTACAGGAGCTCATTCAAAAGTGCATGGAATATCAAATTCCGCTCAGTACAAATATGAATTTTGAAGAGTTGCTTCTTCCAAATTTGTGCAAGGTTCATAACACATATCATCCTGGTTAGAATGTTGTTTATTCCAAACAATAGTGGAGAAAATAAACAATTATATTGATCCACCTCCAACTATTTGGATTAATTTGCAAAGCATTCAGGATGACCCTAAAGGAAAACAACCAATGCATGATGAACCCCCTAGCTGTAGCAGGACTAGTGTGAAGTCTGTTGCTGCCGGTTGTTGGAAACTTAGATTTGATGGATCAAAGTCAAAACATGGAGCTAGAGCTGGGTTCAAGCTAATCAGTCCTAAAGGTAAAACTTTCTTCATTTTTCATAGGCTTTAGTTCCATTGCACTAATAACATTGTTGAGTATGAAGCCTTAATTCATGGAGTGTTGATGGCACTAAGGAAGAATGTCAAGATTCTACAAGTTTTTGGAGATTCTGAGTTAGTCGTTAGGCAGGTCAGAAAGCAGTATTCCTGTCATGACAGGAATGACTAATTACATACACATGGTTTGGGATCTTATAGAGGAGTTTGATTCCTTTAACATTCAACTGATACCCTGTAGTAAGAATCAAACTACCGATGCCCTGATGTAGGAAACCAACACTTTGTAGCCCCTATCACTTTTAGGTTTGAAGAATTTCACCATGGACCTCACACCAGTCCCGTTAGTGCCTAATAATGTAACCAATTTTTAGGTGTTTTAGGATGATAAGAACATTCTTGATTTTATCACAAGCTCTGATGTTTTCACTACTCAGATAATTGATGAAGTAGAAGCTCAAGAAGCAAAAATGGACCTCGAAGGATTCATCAACCTGAAACCAATACAATCCCAAGAGGGATGGTCCAACTGGAAAGGATATTTGATTTAGATATAATAAAGGATCAAGAACAACAGAGGAAGAAGGATTCAATCAACGGTCAATGTGACACGTATAACATGGGAACCCTAAACAATGCCAAGAATGTTTTCATTGGAAAGGTGTGTACTCTAATAGAAAAGAGGGGAATAGTAGATGCGCTTCATACATACCAATATTTTATAGTCTTGAGTTATGAAGACCTGAAGATGTATGATACTTTGATTATTATACACACTATTCATCTCAAACCAGATGCTAATCCTTTCAGGAAGAGACATAGATCGATTAATGTTTTGCTGGAACTGCTCATTCAAAAGGAGGTACAAAAATTATTATCTACTCACATTATATTTCTAGTTAGGCATTCTACCTAGGTTGCTAACTTGGTTACAGTAAGGAAGAAAAATGGAGAGATTAGGCTTTGTGTTAATTTCAGAAATATTAACCATGCCTCTGACAAAGATAATTACCTGATCCATCATTGAATGAAGTTCTGCAAGTTGTTAATGGATCTCAAATGATGTCTTTGTTGGCTTTCAGTAGTTTTGTGGTTTGTCCCTGATGTCAAAATTGATGTTAAAATTGGTTTGATACAGTGCTTTCATATTCATTGTTTCACACTTATGTAGTCACATGATGTTTACAGTTGGTTCATAGAGATGGTGAAATATTTACATGTTGATGGCTCATGATGGTTTGATGGTTTGATCTTCATTGCATATGATGCTTTACACAGTTGATTTTATTTGGAACATGTAGATCTTATCTTTGACAGGATCTTGATACATATTGATAATATTGACACACATTGATGCTGGCAGTGTTTATAATTCATGTTGATAGGATGCATTCTCAGATTGTTTGTTATATTATTTGCAGTCACATGTTATAGTTATAGGTATATGGCATTATATAGGTTAATGACACTTTATGACAGTGTTTTGTTTTCAGTATGAGTAGATCAAGGAAGACAAGGCATATGTTTTATATCATTGCAATAATTCATTAGTTGACTTATCATGGTTTGGTTTATAAGGTGGAATACTTTGATATAAGGCTCTTTGTATTTGATCACATTGTCTCCAAGGCCTTGATGGTTCAAGTTTAGGTATTTTCAATAGATATATTATTTCATTTTGATCTTGGTTTCATTAATTGTTATCAGGATGATCTTGGCATTAGATGTCTTTAAATCTTGTTTCATATTGTCGTGTATGACTTTGGCTTACATTTGATGGTAATATTGTTACTCACATTACACATGGATTTGACTTGGTGTTGTTAGTAATTGGTTTTTTCATATTTCAAATGAGATATGGTTTGCATTATATATCACATAGTCTATTTTGGATTTCACTCGAGCCACTCATATTTTATATAGTTCATTTTAACTCTATTGTTATCGGCTTAGGCAATTGGAAACTTTGAAAATCGATGACATATTTCACTTTGGCATTATTTATTTGCATCGGTCTATTTCATAACACTTGGGTAGTCGACAGGTTATTGCAATTTCTTATCTTTACAATTGATGACTCGATTCAATGAGTCACGTGGATAGTGACATATTCATGTGGATAGTATAATACATGTGGGAAAGATGAGTGGAAATTAAGTGGGCCATTATTATGTTGGTGGTATGGATTTCAAGTGACATTTATCATTGTTTTGTTTGTCAGATTTCAAATGTTATTCTATTTTGTTAAGTCTTCGAAACACTTGTCAATGAAAAGGAGAAACTAGGGTTAAGTTTTTTTTTCATCTCAAGAAGCTAGTTCTTTCTTAACCTAGCCACCATTGAAAATGTATAGATTTGCTCTCTTCACCTAGCTGCCATGGTTAGCATGTTTGTTTACAGATTTTGGTCTTCTCCAGCTGACACATTGTGTATTGTGAGCTCACTAGAAGTAAAAAGGGATCGGTTTTTTGTTATTCTAATTTTGTGTTTTCACTGCTAACTAAGAGCAAGTATGAGCTGCACAGCTGGGTAGTTATGGTTCTTCCCGACAGGTTTTTATGGTATTTTTTTCCTTCTTCTACCATGATCAGGTAAAAGAAAAAATTTTACATTCTTTCAATCCTTCCAACGGTTGATTAAACAATATCAAGAGAATCTTATAGTGTTTACTGTTGAAAAATAGAAAATGAAATTATTTCTATGCTCTATGTTTCGACAATTGGGTTTTTAGTTATTGGGTGGTTTTCGATAGTTTTGCTTGGAAAATTTGTTATCTGAAGGTTACATTTCATGTTCAATCTGAACAGTTTTAGTTAAGAGCTCGGGTAACTCTAACCCTAGCCTAAGATAATACAGTTGTTGAAACTACCTATTTACAGTACTTTTGAAGAGATTTCTTTCTAACATTTTTTTTTGGAAGTTACATATATGAAATACATATGATATTCCAAACATGTTTGGGAGAGATGTTGTATTGCATTGAATATCTTGTACAATGACTCTCAGATTGTTGTATTTGATAATGATGTCATTATTCTCTTACAATGTTGTTCAATGGGCTTATTGAAAATCTTTCACATTCTTCTATTGTAATTCTAGAGTTGCAAAATCTGCACTTCTAGGGTTCTAATATGATGCTATAACTATGATATGTTAAAATGGGTTGGTGCTCCTTGCAATGGGTGTTCCTAATTAAAGGAGTTGGTGCTCCTACAATCTTGTAATTTTGGAGTTGGTGCTCCACCATTGTAAAAAAGTCAGTGCTCTTTTGAATGAATAAAAAGATCAACTTACAAGTGGTTTTTTATACCCAAAGAGGGTTTTTCCACTTTGGAAAATATCATGTTATGTGATGAAATTTGTACACTCTATTTTTCAATCCATGTGCTTAAATTTTTATGTTTCTCATTTCAGTCACATGTCAGTACAGTTACTCTGATACTTGTATAAATGTCTAAATCTATCATAAAAGTGTTCAATCTTATGCATAAAGTTATGTGAAAATAAAGCATTGAAAAAGAATTGTTCAAGTAGTATAATATGAAAAATTACAATTATGCTTTGACATGGTTAAGTAAAATATTTGTGATCAGTCATTATGTTGTTAAAGTTCGTTGACCTGCCCATGTTCACTTCGCAATTAAAAGGTTACATAAAATTGTTTCAAGGTCTTAGTTCAAGTTGGTTTTAGTTCAAGTTGTAATTCAAGTGAAAAAATTTATAAGACTTTGATTCATCCCCCCCTCTCAGATTATTTCATCTTCCAATAGTCTTTCCTTGATGGGTACTTGGGATATAACTAGGTTATGGTACAATACGAAGATAGACACAAAACTGCTTTCACCACAATGTGGGGTACTTTATCTTACAAAAGGATGCTTTCAGGTTGATCAACGTTGGAGCAACCTTCTATCGGGCCATGGATATTGCCTTCAAGGATAGTATTGGTAAGTGTATCATTATCATTATCTTTGGAGTGACTGAGGGAAAATTTCTCAGTCATGTTATTCCGTAGGAAGGTATATCTATTGATCTAGAGCAAATAGAAGCAATACTGAAAATTCAACCTCCCGCTAGCAAGAAAGAGATGAAATCCTTCTTCAAAAATATTAATTTTGTCAAGAAGTTTATTAATAGCTTCACAGAAATAGTCAAGCCTTTGAATGCCATGTTGAAGCAAGATGCCAAAGTTGAATGGGGTACTGGAGAAAATGAGGCTTTTGCATAAATAAAGAGGGAAATAGTTAAAGCCCTAGTATTGGTGAGTCCTGACTATTCCAAACCTTTCTATATATATTCATTCATATTTGATCATTCCTATACGGGCATGTTGAATATGAAATCTAACCAAGGAAGTGAGCATCCTGTAGCTTTCATGAGTGCTCCACTAAAAGATGAAGAATTGAAATATCCTGGTGTATAAAAGTAACCTTATGCTTTGGTTAGGTGTGTGAAGAAGTTCAAACATTATATCCTGAGGAATAAGGTTTATGCCATAGTACTCGACCCTGCAGTCAAGCTCTTACTGATGCATAATGAACTGGGAGAATGAAGAGAAAAATGGGTTACAATGCTTTAGGAGTATGGCATCGAGATACAGCCCATGAAACTTGTAAGACAACAAGGATTGAAAAAGACTATTGCTAAGATTGGTCCTGACATTACACCCCATCTGTATCACCTACAGGATGTTTCCCCAAATGAATGGTACAATGACATTGTTTATTATTTGTTGAATCAAAAATGTCCTTATCACCTAAACTCAGTGCAAAGGAGGGTCTTATTCTTAAAGAGTGATAGTTACATGCTGAAAGGGGCTATCCTATATAAGAAGAAACATGAATGCATTTATCTTCGTTGTTTGGGGAAAGAAGAAGTTGTTTGAGTAATGATAAAATTCCATGACAAGTATGGCACAGGCCATGGTTCTGGACTAGCTACTCCAAATCAGATCTTGAGAGCACAATACTACTGGCCATATTTTATTAAGGATGCGCACAACCACATAAGGAATTTCCATGTATGCCAAACTACAACAAGAAAGGAGAAGCATGTAACACTTCCACTTCAGATAGTAATTGAGGTAAAACCATTCGTGCAGTGGGGGTTGGATTTTATTTGTCCAATTAACCCTCCTTCCTCAGTAGGACACAAGTATATCCTTACTGTAACTGGTTATTTTACAAGGTGGAATAAGGCACTGGCTTGTAAGTAATGCACTTCTAAAGTTCCAATAGATTTTATTGAATGAGGTATTATCAATCGCTTTGGTTGTCCTGTCACTTTAGTTTTTGATAATGGTCGTGCATTTGCTTTGTTAAAGTTTTCTGGGTGGGCTTTTAATCACGGAATTATCATTAAGTTTTCTTCTAAATACTACCCATAGGGAAACAATTTGGTTGATTCCACAAACAAGAACCTTTTGACAGTTATCCGCAAATTTTTAGAGAGGAATCCTAAAGATTGGCATACCTAATCAAGATTTGTTCTCTGAGCAGACCATAATCGACACAAAGCTTCCATAGGAACCTCTCCTTATCATCTTGTGTATGGTTTTGAACCTTTGTTCCCCATCTAGCTGAAAGTCCCCACCTTACAATTCATTAAAAATTACTATGATGAAGGGGATAGGTGTGAGGCTCGCCTTGCTGAACTGTTACACCTTGAGGAAAAGAGGGATGTAGTGTTAGAAAGCTATGCCAAACACTAGGGTGTTGTTCAAAGATGGTTTGATCGAAAGGCCAAAGTTAAAGATTTTAGAATCTCTGATTTGGTTCTATATAGGGACAAGGCACATGATAAAAAGGGAGAACATGGAAAATCTGATAAACTTTGGCTTGGCCCTTTTCAAATTTCAGAGATATTGGGTGAGAATGCTTTCTGTCTGAAAACTCTCACTGGGGAGAATGTCTCATTGCCTTCCAATGAGAAATATCTTAAGCATTAATTCCAGTCTTGAGCTACTTACAACTCTTCCCCTATAAAAAATTAGTTTGGGTGTTTTCTTCCTTTGTTTTTCTTTGTTCATTTCTCGATTTTGGTTTTGGTGTGGGTTTGCTTCGATTTTGGTTTTGGTGTGGGTTTTGTTTAGTTTTATTTTTGGTTTTTTTTTCTTTTGGTTTTGGGGTTTCCTTGTTCTCTTCTAGGCATGTTGTGCTTGCACAATAGTCATTATGTTATCTAGGATTATTTTAGGTATTTCTTTGGCAAACTTTAATCATCTTTCTGGGATAGTATGGTAGAAATCCTTTATTCAAAGTCATATGTGTTGAATGCTAAAGTGAATGAGCCCTGGATTAAGCAGTTCTAAAATATGCTTGGATCTGACATCTTAAGAATCTTGAAGTTTTTGTGGAGTCCTTGCAAGGCCTGGTTAAGTGAAAAATCCTATTTCTAATTCAGTGCCACTGTGGTTCTTAGCCCTGAGCGTGAACTTCATTATTCATGGGTTGAAGTAAAAGAGAAAGAAAACAATATTAGAAAAGAAAAAGAAAAAAAATGTTGAATATCAAAAGAATCAAATTCAACCTATCAAGAGCATCTAAATATCTCTGCCGAGGCTATGGATGCCTGGCTAGTAGTAGAGCTATGTTCAAGAGAATCAAAATGATGACCTCGTCAAGGCTATGGACACCTAACTGATAGTGAGGCTCCATCTAGGTTGCTTTTGGAGTTAGAATCTTTATGTATCTTAGCCTTGCTGACCTTGGTTCCTCACAGCAACTAAGGGAGGGAAATGAATACATATACACACATTGGGATTCCAGAACAAAAAGGTTTTTCTTTTATGTTTGCTTAGAAGCTTTGTCTATTAAATAAATTGATGTGAGGATCGAAACCAGAGTTCTCGGTTCTTGATTCCAGTTTTTCATTGAAAATATTTGGAGCATTTCCCTAATGGAGTCACCATTTATTGTGCAATTTTTTGCACACATGCCCCACCAGAGGTAGGGACCCTCTTCTCTCACCTTTATTTCTTTTTTTTTTTCTCATATGGTCCTGGCCTTTTCCCCTTAAGGGATAGGTTTCTTAGTCTTGGTCTTGATTCACCCATGCACTTAATGATCAATCTACATTTGTGATGCTCTTTGTAACATTCGAGTGATGACTTTGCTCCTTAGAAATCAGTCCACTCTTGAAATTTTAAAATTTGAGGCAAAATTGTAAGTATTGCTTAGGTTTGGTAATTCTGAGCTCCGTTGAATTAGCTGAACATTAGTCTAGCTGGATAATCCGAGCTCCCTCAGATTACCCGAATCCATCCTCTTTTCGTATTTCTGAAATATCCTCCTAGCATATGATTTGTCATTACTTGCTCACTTTAATTAATTTTTTTTAGGAAATAAAGTGCAAGTTGAAGGGTTATTTTCATTATTCTACATTTGTGAAGGTTTCAAATTTGCAAGGTTGCCTCTTTTTTGCATTTGATTTGAACTTTAACATTGGGATTGTCCTCTCCAGTGATCATTCTAAGGTTCTGGATTTTCATTGCTGGTTTGACTTTATGTTTTTTCTTTGTTGCACACCATGTCAAGGTATCCTCTTAGTAATTTTCACATGTTTTTGCTTCATTTGATCTTTCTTTCTTAATTCTTGTGTGATGGAGCTCTCTATCAGGTTCGGGATTGTGCTTCTTCTCCCATCATCTAGGGTTTATGGTACTTTAAAAGGGTTTATTTTGAAGGGTCGAATACAGGTTTTGATTTGAACATATTTGGCATATTAAATGTGTTGAATGCTCTAGAAACTCACTTGTTGCTTGCTTTTTTCATGATTGATATCAAATTTTTGAATCATTTCCCTATTTTGAAACAATAGATCTAAACCCTAGTTATGAGTTTGATCAAAATAGGTGATATCAATGTTTGTGAGGAAAAATTGTTTGATTGAAATCCATCATGCCACGTTGATAGCTCAATATTGGGGGGGAATAGATTTTTATTTTCATCAATTTGAAGAAACCACGATTTGAAACTTAGGAAAATTTTAATTATGGGCTTAGCCCAGAAAATCTGAGGTAGCTTGGATTTTTCGAGCTCTAATTTGCCCGGAGAATCCGAGCCCCCTCGAATTATCTGAACCCCCAAAAACAACCTTGATCTCGAGTGAAGAATGAAAACTTAGTCTTGAACTTAGCTTTCATCTAGAGATTCCAAATAGGCTTGGATTACCCAAATGATAGTTCACCCAGGTGACCTAAGGTTCCTTGAAATACCCAAACTTAATGAGATATGGGCTTCGATGCATAAGATTTCTTGAGTTTTAAATGAAGGTGATTTGTCTCTCGATTTCGAAGTGATTGATGTTCACATGTTTAACAATGAGGAGGGACTCATGAGTGGAAGATAATCTATGGTCGAAGTTGAGGGCATGCTTAATCCAGGAAATCTGACCCTTCTCGGATTACCCAAGCTCTAGTCCAGCTGGGGAATCCGAGCTAGCTCGGATTACCCGACCTTACCCTATTTTACTCTAGAATCTCAATAATAATGGATGGAATGCTTGCATGATTAGGTTGTATGATGATTTTATGGGATGGTAATCAATTTGAATGAGATTTTCATGCATACATGATGTAGGGATAAGATATTTTTAATTAAGTTGCTTGCATTGTATTGCCATTAGAGTTTAAATGGTTATCATTTTGCGTTTAATGGCATTGTCCTTGCATATATTGGTATAATATTTTATATTTTATTTTTTTGGTGTCTTCCATTTTCGGTGATTTGGTCCTTTCTCTAATAGATGTAGGCCGACGTGAGCCTTGATAAGACTACCAAAATGAAAGTTGATTTGGTAAAGGAGGAGGTTAAAAATAGAGCCGAAAGGATGAAGTATGATTTCAAGGGTATTTGGTCAGAGTCGAAGATTGCTTCTTCTTGGGACAAGATTGGGGACACAAATGTTGAGCACATGCACTATAATGATTTTCATCAAAGAATATATGGTAATGCACCCACTCAGCTAGCTCAAGTCCTCACTGACACTAGCTTGGCATAGGCAGAAAGATTCCCTCCAACACAACTATGTCCAGAGTTGGGTCTAGAATGTGCAAAACACTATGACTCTAGAATAAGGATCATAATTGGGCCACAAGGGAGATTCATGGCTAATCACACAAAAGAATCTATTACAAAAGTTTTTAATATTGCTTCATTTATCTTATGTGAAAAATAAAATATGTTCTCATCTTCACTCATCTTCAAGCTCTCCTATTTTCTTTTTAGACTTTGTAGCTTAGCACTTTTCAATAGTAAATCTCCTTCATACAATGTTTCCAACTTTTTCAAAATCTGGTATGCGGTCTTCAATCCCATCACATTTTTCATCTATGAATCTATCAAAGCACTCACCAGTATTTCTACTGCCCTGGTATTAATTTATGCTTGCTTGATCTCATTTTGAAAGGAGGGAGCATTTTGAGGAATAGTATACAAAATTTGTGTCATCTGCCAAAAAGGTTCACCAATGCACCTTAAATGACATTCCATCCCGACTTTCCATAGAGAGTAGTTTCTACCATCGATTCTAGGACTATCTCTTTTGAATGTTTCCATCTCGGATCACCTGAAGTTGTTAAGCTTCTTTCAAAGGAACTAGCTCTGATACCAATTGTTGGAAAAACAAGGATAGACAACTGAGAGGGGGGTGAATTAGTTGTTACAAAAATCAAACTTATACAAAATTAATCAACCTTATATCACATATCTGACAATTAGTAGTGCAAGCATTAAATCAGCAACACATCAACACCAAGATTTTATACTTGGAAGCCTTGTTAGGGGAAAAACCACGGTGGATGTTTGTCCACAATATTATACCATCTTAGAAGTATAGTGAATAATAAAAAGGGAATGCACTTTCATTCAGGTGCACTACCTAGAGCACACTACTCAAAGCGAAGGCTCACTACCTTACATACAGTAATCAGATTAAATCCATCTGATGAAGTTTAACTGAGAAATTAACTTCTATAAAAGCCTAATTATAGTTCTAGTTAGGTGCACAAAAACTTCTTCAAATTCTTCCACCCTCTGCTCAAAATCTTCCACACTTTTCTATGAATGATTTTCCCTTTATTCGCACTTGTACATGACTTGTGCACTTGAGCACTTGTCTCTGAATGAGGAAAAAATATCATATATATATCCGCTACATGGAATTACAATCACTATTCAATCAGCCACAAATAAAGAATGAATTACAACTGTCGGCCTTGATACATGAATAAATTATAATGCACACCAACACAAGTCAGTCACAAGATAGTGAGGACCCAAATAAACACCTCCAAACACACCAAAAAAAAAAATATTGATCCTCATGGATCCGCAACACGCTAACATCATCATGTCAACAAAGAACATGAAAACTCGGGCACACATCAAAAGAATATCCTATCACAAACACTTCAATCAATGGGGATGTGCATCAAGGATAGAGTACAATCTAGACTCATCCATGAATGCCATAGGTACATGCACAACACATGAAATTACCAAAATTTCATCCACTTCAACCAAGAACACCATCTATATAATTTGAGTAACTATAGGCACATAGATCTTCATAACTTCAACAAATATTTATGTGAACCTCTGAACCTTTTAAACAACATACTAGAAAGCTTCAACATTAAACCCTTTGAAGTGCACCTTCATATCTTCCACACACAAATTTTTATAGCATTCTTACCTTCTCAGCTCCACTAGCTTCCTGTACTATATTTTTTACAATTTTCTCAATATCCTCAACATATACAGCCTTAATCAAATTCAATGCTAATAGTGTTGACAACAATGACAACCACATATCAGCAACATAACCACAACACCCAACAATCTCCCCCTTAGGCATTCATGGCAACACATGATGTGAAAAATAATAACATCAACCCAACTAACTCTTCTTCAACAATATCCCCCTGAGATTGTGCACTCTTTCTTATTTCCATCATTACTTTTCTTTCCCACATTTTTCACAATGTTTCTTTCCCCCTTTGACATCAATTGAAAAGGTACACATGCTCTGATAAAAACTTTCAATCATCTAACTACTCCCACTGGGTAGCAACCACCACAACATCAATCCAGAATGAGATATGGCTATGAATTCATGGATTGATGCAAATAACTACATCATAGTTTTGATCAAGAGGGGAAATCACCCCTAACTTGCCTCTGAGGTACTCAAAATTATCCTTAGGCAATAGCTTGGTAAAGATATCTGCATTTTTCTCTTTGGTAGGTATGTACTCCAATCTAACTTCTTTGTCATTTACTTTATGTCTCAAGAAGGCGACCCATATCATTCTAGAATAATAATCAATGAGCAACATAAAATACCTTTCACATTGTAGCCTTCTGATTCTAGAAGGACTACATAGATCAGTATGTATCAAATCCAGTACTCCATTAGAACTATACTGTTTTCTTCAGAAATAATTTCTTGTTTCTTTTCCTATCTAACATTCCTTGCACATAGTGCTAGTAGGCTTCACTAACATAGGTAGATATCTAACTGCTTGAGTAGAGCTTATATTGGCAATTTTTTCAAATTTTACATGACACAACCTCCTATACCATAACTAGCTTACATCAATTTGAGCAATCAAACAACTTTCACTAGCAACACTCAACTGAAAGATATTACCTTTTGTCTTTGTTCTTGAAGCAATCATATTTCCTCAACTTCCCAATATTTTGCACTTACCATTCTTAAACTGCAGATTGTAACCTTTGTCTACCATCTGTCCAACACTCAACAGGTTATACTTTAAGCCTTCTACATAAATAACATCATCATTATTGTGCTTACCACCAAAATAAATAGTGCCTCTACCATGAATCACACTAGAAGTGTTGTCTCCAAACCTCACAACACCACCATCATAGTTTCCCAAGCTTACAAATTTGTTGTTGTCACTAGTCATATGATGTGAACATCCGTTGTCAATCACCCACTCATCTTTCTCTTCAACTTTGGCTGCAAGATATTTCTCAACATTCACTTTACTAGCAGATTCAGTGGAAACCTGACCATTTTCTTTGATAGCAATAAATACCCATCCATCTTCATTTCAAGTTTCTTTATCAGATTCTTCATCAGTTACACCTTCTTCAGCATAATAGCACTTTCTTTGAAATGTAGTGTTCTCAGGTTTATACTTTGAAACTCTTTCAAGACATCTAGATGTAAAATGACCTATCTTATTGCAAGAAAAACATTTAATAGGTAGCTTTTCTTTGTACTTACCATGACCTCTTGATTCTCTTTTCACAATCAATTCTTTTAGTTCTTCCAATTCCTTTTCTTCATCTTCAATTCGCTTCATCTCATGTTCATACCTAAATTTTCTCTTGGAACTTTCTCCTGAATCATATCTCTGGTTGCTTTTCCTGGATATAGTAGCCTTGAAAGAAGATTCAGTCCCAGGAGTAGACACACCGAATTCACTCAATTCAAATGTAGCAAGTTTTCCAATCAACATATCTTTTGTAATATTTGTCACTGTCCTAAGTTCTTCAATAGCAAGAGATTTTGTCTTGTAAGAAGGGGGCACATATCTAAGTATCTTAGCCACAATTTCATTATCATCCTAGGTTCCACTAGCACATCTAATCTTTGTCACCAATTCATTTATCTCATCTGAGAAGGAAAATATGTTCTCATCTTCACTCATCTTCAAGCTCTCTCATTTTCCTTTTACACTTTGTAGCTTAGCACTTTTCACTAGTGCATCTCCTTCATACAATGTTTCCAACTTTTTCCAAATCTTGTATGCAGTCTTCAATCCCATCACATTTGTCATCTTTGAATCTGTCAAAGCACTCACCAGTGTTTCTATTGCCCAGGTATTAATTTTTTCTTGCTTGATCTCATATTTAGAGGAGGGAGCATTCTGAGGAATAGTATATGCAATTTGTGCCATCTACCAAAAAGGTTCACCAATGCACCTTAAATGACATTCCATCCTGACTTTCCATAGAGAGTAGTTTGTACCATAGAATCTAGGACTATCCTTTTTGAATGATGTCATCTCGGATCACCTCAAGCTATTAAGCTTCTTTTAGAGGAACTAGCTCTGATACCAATTATTGGAAAAACAAGGATAGACAATTGAGAGGGGGGGTGAATCAGCTGTTACCAAAATCAAACTTATACAACATTAATCAACCTTATATCGTAGATTTGACGATTATTAGTGCAAGCATTAAATCAGGAACACATTAGAGACACATGAACACCAAGATTTTACACGTGGAGACCCTGTTAGGGGAAAAACCATGATGGATGTTAGTCCACAAGATTATACCCTATTAGAAGTATAATGAAGAATAAAAATGGAATGCCCTTGCATTCAGGTGCACTACCTAGAGCACACTGCTCAAAAGGAAGGCTCACTACCTTACATAAAGTATTCAGATTAAATGCATCTAATGAAGTTGAACTGAGAAATTAGCTTCTACAAAATCTTGATTATAATTCCAGTTAGGCACACAAAAACTTCTTTAAACTCTTCCACACTCTGCTCTGAATGATTTGACCTTTATTCTCACCTGTACATCACTTGTACACTTGAGAACTTGTCTCTAAATGCAGAAAAAAATCTCATATATATCCGCTACACGGATTTACAATCACTATTCAATCGGCCACAAATAAAGAGTCAATTACAACTATCGGCCTTGATACATGAATAAATTACAATGCACACCAACACAAGTCAGTCACAACATAGTGTGGACCCAAACAAACACCTCCAAACATGCCAAAAAATAAAATATTAATCCTCATGGATCTACAACATGCTAACATCATCATGCTAGCCAATAACATGAAAACTCGGGCACACATCGAAAGAGTTTCCGATCACAAACACTTCAATCAATCCAGATGTACAACAAGGATAGAGAATGATCTAGAATCATCCATGAACGTCATAGGTACATGCACAACACATTAAATTATCAGAATTTCATCTACTTCAACCAAGAACACCATCTATAGAAACTGAGTAACTGTAGGCACATAGATCTTCATAACTTTCACAAATATTTATGCGAACGTCTAAAATTTTTGGAAAACATACTAGTAAGCTTTAGCAACAAACCCTTTGAAGCACACCTTTAGATCTTTAACACATAGAGCTTTACAACATTCTGACCTTCTCATCTCCACTGGCTTCCTGTACTATATTTTTTATAATTTTCTCAATATCCTCGACATATATAGCCTTAAGCAGATTCACTGCTAATAGTGTTGAAATCAATGGCAACCACATATCAGCAACATAACCAGAACATCCAACATAAGATTCACTTCATATTATGTAGGAATGGGAAAATTTCAGTTACAAGGTAAGAATGGAGCACGTCAGAGGATCTAAGGTCGCCTTGGGGTCCCACTTATGGGTTTTGAGATGTAAATTTTTCTTTAGTCAAATTCTCTTTAAGTCAGCCTTGCATGGCTGACTAATTATAGTAAAATTCGAATGCATGGCCATATTTACTTTGTGGGTCCTGATTTTGGGTCACCTCTAGTTGTCTTGTCTATGAATTGAGGCTTTAGCTTCATTTTGGGGGTTTAGACATTGTTGCAATAGCTATAGTACGTGTAGAAGTTAGCATTTTCTGAGAACAAGTGTTAAAACATTGAGAATACTAAATTTTTGCAAATTTGGGTGATTCAATATAAGAAAAGACATTGTGCTTTGGTGATTTTTCCTGTGTTGTTCCACTTTGCATTATTCTAGTTACTCCATATATTTAAAATTACTTTAAAAATTATCAGTTGCATGTTAGATTTTAGAGTTAGATATGATGTGATGATGTTTGTGGTTTAATATTTGAAGTGTTAGAGTGATCGTTGGTCCATACTTTTAGCAGTTTGTTGATGGTAGGTTGTTGTGTAAAGTTAGCCTAGGCCTTGATTCTATATGCCAAATTCGATTGTGCATTTTTATTAATTTCAATCATTAGATAAGGTTGATTTGTATGAATTCTTATGATTTGAAAATATTTTCATTCCTTAGAAAATTGCACTACATCTATGATACTGCAGGTTTAATCTGGGTTTAGCGGAATTTAGTTTTGATGGATTGGTCCAATTCAAGTGTCGAATCATTTGCATTATTGGTCTTAGGCTTAGCTTACATTTTTAGAAATTCTCTCAATCTCTCTCTGAACCCTTATCTCTTTTGACCTTTCTTTGAATTTGGGTTAATTTTAGGATTGAAAGCATCACCATATTGTTATATTTGATCAAGGTATACTACCAGCATTGTTCATTTGTAAGGCCCCTTGTGATTGCCAACATTTTCACATTTATAACTAAGTTGTTTTATTTCATTTTCAAGACATGACATTAGAGACCTTGGGGTAATCTCTTGAGGCTTTCTAATAGAGATTTACCTTTCAAGAGAGATAGGATATTGTATTCTATTTGAGTTGTTGTTTTGCAAAAAACACCATCAAAAATCATGTCATCTAGTGATGCTTCCCTTTTCAAGTCCCCTATACCATTTTGTCGCTTTCTCAATTAGACTATCAATAAATATTCTTATAAAAACATCCTCTTCTTGGATTCCTAAAATTGCACTTACAACAGTAATAGCTGAAATAAATTCTTCAGGATCTTGTTCATTTTGACCAAAAAAATTGGGAAACATTTTTCGGGAACCTTTGCAGAGGTCATTATATTGGGATACGGTGAGAGGGCCAACTTGATTGCACCAGAGATTTGAAGCCATAAAGAGAGTCGCCAACTCACACAAGAGTAAAGATTAGTGTTATGCACTTTTCACACACACGCCCCACCAGAGGCAGGGACCCTCTTTTTCTTCTACATCTTTGCACCTTGGCTTTGTCAAATTTTTGGTTTTTCTTTTCTTGGAGGTTATTTTGGGATTAAGTCTGGATTTGATTCGATGGGGGTAGTATTTTGAAGCATTTTGGAGCCTTGGATTTTAGAAATGGGGATTTTCCATGTGAATTTTCAATGTGATGTGTAAATATTTTGCACCAATGAATAGAGGACAAAAAATTAGGTCAAGTTGCTTTTTCAACTTTTTGAGAATTCATCCGAGAAAAAAAAGTTATGGGGTTTCGAAGTTTTTCTCCAGATTTCAGGTCATTTTTAGGGATTTTTCACCCCTTCCGGATTTTTGCGAATTTTTGTCATTTTTCGGGATTTTCCACCCCATCCGAAATTTGGCGAATTTTTGTCATTTTTCGGGATTTTCCACCCCGTCCAGATTTTGGCGAATTTTTTACATTTTTTGGGATTTTCCACCCTGTTCGGATTTTGGCAAATTTTTGTCATTTTTCAGGATTTTTCACCTCGTCTGGATTTTTCTAGATTTTTTGTCAAATCCAGGATTTTCCACCCCGTCCGGATTTTTTCAGATTTTCTTGTCAAATCTGAGATTTTCCACCCCATCCAGGTTTTTCCGGATTTCTGTCATTTTTCAGGATTTTCCCTTCCAGGCGGATTTTTCCGAACTTCCTGTCATGATTTTCCTGAACTCCAAAATTTATTAATAGGGTTAAATTTCTAAAATTTTATGACGGAGTTGAATTTTCCAAGGGTTTATTTATGCTTAATTTTAATATTTTCTGGTTGGATTTTCACTGTGAGCTATTAGTGATTATATCTGTTTTTCAGGAATAAATAAATAAGACTTGCATATGGATTCGCGTCAAGAGGAAAATCTAGAAAATATTTAAAATGCACCTGCATAAAAATCTATGCCACAAACAATCTACAGTTGGAATATATGTTTGAAACATGGAGTGATGTGTGATGCTGTTTTCACTCTCCAATCATATTTTTTATTAAAATCTAGGTGGCAGATTGTTGATTTCCTATTGCTCTTGGATGTAAC
>CM021102.1:132656150-132786275 GCA_007115665.2 Sequoiadendron giganteum | reverse complement strand
TATTCATCTAATTATGTTTGTTCTCTATCTATTGATGAACTGAATATTGGAAATTCATATATTTTATGCATTAATGATGGGATAGCTAATGTGGTTCATTTTGATGCACAGGGAAAACTGAATGATGCTGAAAATAGTAATATTACAGTTAAAATTGAGCACATGGTTGTAGGGGAAAATTTTCTTGAGGATCAGTCTATCGTGCCTCCTGATGAACATTTTGCTAAGACACTTTCCATACATGAAAAAGCTTATGCTATTTCATCACTAATTCCTCATGAAGATACTCAAATAGGTGAAAAGTTCCATGATGTTAATTATGAATTTGTTCAATCTAATTTTCACCCTGAGTTGCTCATTGATGAGTCTGATTTTGTTGTGCATGTTTCAAATGCAAGAGGAATACTACATCATCAGTTGAGACCTCCTGACCTCATGGATGTTAACTTTACATGATTGGAGGACAACAAATTTAACATTCAATCTGAACAAGCACCACACTAGGTTGTTTATTTCCTTGCTGAAACTTCTGTAGTTTATCATTTTGATTATGGAGGTTTAGGGAAGGCAATGTGCATATGGATTTATGATGGTTTCAAAGAGTTACGTCAATCGATTATTATTCTTGTTGAGAATTTTGAGTTTGAATGTTGCATTTTTGAGGTTTATTTTGCTGAATATAAGGATGAATTTGCATTCTTGAGGACTGTTACTATCACCAAACTACTTGTCCATGCACTGAAAAGAAAAATAGGTGTGGGTCTAAACTCACCTTGTCTGATCATTGGTCATTTTGAGTCCTTTTCCACATGATGTTGATTTGAATAAATGCAACTTGCCCTATTGTTCTTTCACTTTAGGTCTTTTTTTTTATTTTCTTTAGGATAATTGGCTTAGTTAGATTGCTTTGCTTTGCCTTTGGTTGGCTTTTGTGCTGCTTTTGGTTTTGGTTTGTTTGTCTGCTTTGCTTCTTCAGCTTCATTTCCCCTATTTTCTGTTGGGAGTGTCTTATTTGCACAACAATAATTATCTTATTTGGGCCTGTTTTTGGTATTCCTTTTACAAACTCTATTCATCCTTCCTGGATATGTTGGTGGAAATCTTCTATTCAGTGTCACATGTGCTAAATATTTAAAGTGGACAGGTCATTGGATTGAATTAGTTCTCGAATGTGCTCAAATCTTACATTTTACACACATCGTAAGAATCCTGAGGTTGCCATGGGATCTTTGTGAGGTCTTGTTAAGTGAAAAATATTATATTTCTACTTCAGTGCCACTGTGATTCTCAGCCCTAAGTGTGAGCTTCATTGTTTATAGGTTAAAATTAAAAGAATGAAAAGAAATATCAAAAAAAAGAAATAAAAGAAAAGAAAAGAAATAAAATAAAATATTGAATATCAAAAGAAAGTGAGTTAAACCTTTTAGGGGGAATCCAAATATCTCTATCGGGGCTATGGATGCCTGGCTGGTAGTAGAGCTATGTTTGGGAGAATTACAATGATAACCTCATCAAGGTTATGGATGCCTGACTGGCAACGAGGCTCTATCCAGGTTGCTTTTGAAGTTAGAATCTTTATGTAGCTTAGCATGACTGAACTTGGTTTCTTACAACATCTTAAGGAGGCAAATTTATACACTTCCATGCACTTGGATTTCCAACACAGGAAAGGCTAGCTTGTCCATTGATTTTGAAACTTTGGTTTGTCGGTTGACTTGATGTGAGGATCAAAACCAAAGATTTTTGGTTCTTGATTCTAGTTTGTCATTGAAATGCTCTAAAGCATTTTCCCAACGGAGTCACCATTTCTTGTGCAATTTTCACACACATGCCCCACTAGAGGTGGGGACCCTCTTTTTCCTCTACATCTTTGCACCTTGGCTTTGTAAAACTTCTAGTTTTTCGCTTCTTGGAGGTTATTTTGGGATTAAGTCTGGATTTGATTCGATGGTGGTAGTGTTTTGAAGCATTTTAGGGCCATGGATTTTAGAAATAGGGATTTTTCATGTGAATTTTCAATGTGATGTGTAAATATTTTTGCACCAATGGATAGAGGACAAAAAATTAGGCCAAGTTGCTTTTTGAAAGTTTCGAGAATTCATCTGGGAAAAAAAGTTATGAGTTTTCGAAGTTTTTCTCCGGATTTCTCATCATTTTTCGGGATTTTCCACCCCGTCCAGATTTTGGCAAATTTTTGTCATTTTCGGGATTTTCCACTCCGTTCGGATTTTGGCGAATGTTTGTCTTTTCTTCAGGATTTTCTACCCTGTCTAGATATTGGTGAATTTTTGTCATTTTTTAGGATTTGCCACCCCGTCCAGATTTTCGCGAATTTTTGTCATTTTTCGCGATTTCCCACCCTGTCCGGATTTTGTAGAATTTTTTTCATTTTTCACGATTTTCACGATTAATGTGAATGGGTTGTTGATTTGGCAAACATTGTGTTATGTTTCAAAATTTTTATAGTTCATTGTTCTTGATTCTGAGTGTTAGATATTAGTTTTTAGTTCTTTCATGATAATGGTGAAATGTTAATGATGTTGATCGATCTCCAGTCCATACTTTTGGCAATTTGTTTATTGTAAGTTGTTGTGTAAAGTTAGTTTGGGCCTTATTTTGTGCTAAGTTCAACCGTGGATGCTTGTTTACATTGTGCCATTTACTGGGTATATGGATGAATGTTCATAGCCTAAAAATCTTCAGTTTCCTTAGAAGATTGCACCATTTCTGTGGAGTTGCAGACTTGTCCTTGATTAATCAAAAAATTGTTTTATTGGAGATTTGTCTGTTTGCAGCATTCATCATTGTTGTGATTGATTTTAGGAGTAATTTTAATCTTAGGATCTCTTTTAAACTCCTATCTTTTTCTATTTCTTTTATTATCTGGGTTATATTTAAAAATCTGAGTATCAAGATATTGGAAAATCTAATAAGTTTGAGGATCTAGTATTTGTTTGTAAGGCCCCTTGTGCTTACCAACATTTTCACATTATCTCTGAGTTGTTTCTCTGTATTTTCAAGACCTGACATTAGAGACCTTGCGGTTATCTCTTTTCCCATAGAGATTTACCTTTTAAGAGAGATGGGATATCATATTCTGTCTGAGTTGTTGTTGTGCAAAAAACACCATCAATAGATTGGCCCTAGAAGGAGAGCTGAATAAGCAAGTTGGATCGATTTATGCTGGTCACTTCTCCTGAGAGGTTCAAAAGAAGAACCAGATCTACTCCAGGAGAGGAAGAATTACAAGAGCTGCAAGCCCCTACTAGGTCAAGAAGGGCCAGAAGAAGGGGAGAATCATCATCCACCCAGCCAATCCCATCATTCCCATCATCTTCATCCTCATTCTCATCTGATTCCAAGGGCATTCCTATTGCGCAACCTCAACCAACCAAAACTGCTCCCACCTCCACCAATGGCTTTCCTAGCAAATAACCCGTACCCTCTATTCTTCAACAACTACAATGCTATGCCAAAGAACCCTAGGCATTTTTCCTCTAGGTTTCACATAAATGATCCCAAAAGGACTGCTGAAGAGAACGTTAGGATTTTTAAAATTACCCTCTAGGATAGGGGAATTAATCATGAGGATGTTTCCTGTAGACTTTTCCCTTATTCTCTAGGAGATGAGGCATTCTATTGGTATAACCATCTTCCTGCTGGGTCTATCACTACTTGGCTTCAGTTGGAGACTGCATTCTTACAGAGATTTGGGGTCCCAATCAATTCCAGTTGGCTTTATCTCTAGTTTACTAAAGTAAAGAGGGAGGCAAATGAACCAATAGGGGCTTTGAATAATAGGTTCCATAGGGATTATGCTAGGTTGCAACCCCCTTATGCTATGGATGATGCCTCTGCCAGGGAGGTTTATTATGAGGCTTTGGATAGTTTGACATCTACCTTTGTGAAGTGGAGAGAAAACCGTCCTCACATCTTGCTTGAAGCTTATGATGTGGCTATTAAATTGAGCACATATTTGAGACAACACTTGTCTGGACCCCTGCCACTAGCTGGTCAAACAGTTATGTTGGGTTCAACTCATCAGCTGTCTTTGGTTTCACACCCAATTGAACCCTTGAATCAAGCCTTGCCCATGCCAAATTACGATCTAAATGTGAATCAACCTGAATTCTCTCACCAAAAAGCTAATGTACCCAGTCACTTGCAGAGCCCTGAGATGTTTAACCAATCCTCGAACCATGGGTTCCATTCTGTTTATATGCAGAATTCAGTTGGTGTTTTTCCTCCATCAAACAATGCGGATAAGGGGAGGCTGGATGAACTCACAGAGATAGTAAAGAAGTTGGCCACCGAAGTCACCTACCTAAGGATCCAAAACAATCAACCTACAGACATCAAAAGGGGAAATCAATTCAATTGTGACCAATATCAGGGGCATAATCTTGATAGGGGACAATATTTTAAAGATCAACACTCAGTGCAAACATTTGATAGAGGACAGCTACCACGTCAAAATAGGACTTGGGATAGAAGGCCTAACAATGAAGGAGTCCTAACATATTTGGGGCATCCAAACAATCAAGTAAAGCCCCTAGTTGGTGTATATCTAGCAGAATCAGCTGTATCCGGATGGTGTAGGCTTCATAACTCCAATGAACACTCTGAATTAGATTGTCCAGAATTTCATACTGTTGCATCTATTTTCCAACAGGAGATCTAGAATACCAACATAAATTTGAGTACACAAGATATAGTACCATCTAGTCCTTATGACATATCGGTCTTGGTGGTGGATCATGCACCATTTCCAAGGAGCGAAGAGAATGGACCAGAAGAAAAACAAGACAAAAGTGCTAAAACAAAGTATGCATACAATGAAGAACCTATAGTTCAATATTTTTAAAGTGATGAGGAGAATCACAATGGTCCGCTAGAGGTGGAAGAGCAGGTCTTGTTGTTAGATCATTCAAAGGATGTGCATCAAACTACGAAGAATGAGTCTCCAATAGAACAATTTCAACAAGCTACCGAAGGATGCCCGATAGAAAAGTCAACTAGAATTGGATCTATGCAAGGAATAGCAGTAGACATTGAGGTAACCCTAGAGGAGGTTGAGATTTCAATTGAGAAGCCTCAACAGATTATCAATGAGTGTCCCATGAAGCAAATTTAAGGAACTGATGCTGCTGATAAAGGGGTTGATGTTCCTGAGGGTTACAGTCACAAGCCCGAACCAGTGCCAACAAAAGAATTCAGGGAGTCTTCTTATTCATCTAATTATGTTTGTTCTCTATCTATTGATGAACTAAATATTGGAAACTCAAAGATTTTATGCATTAATGATGGGATAACTAATGTGGTTCATTTTGATGCACAGGGAAAACTAAATGACGCTGAAAACAGTAATATTACAGTTAAAATTGAGCACATGGTTGTAAAGGAAAATTTTCTTGAGGATCAGTTTGTGATGCCTCCTAATGAGCATCTTGCTAAGACACTTTCCATGCATGACAAAGCTTATGTCGTTTCATCACTAATTCCTCATGAAGATACTCAAACAGGTGAAAAGTTCCATGATGTTAATTTTGAATTTGTTCAATCTAATTTTCACCCTGAATTGCTCATTGATGACTCTGATTTTGTTGTGCATGTTTCAAATGCAAGTGGAATACTACATCATCAGTTGAGACCTCTTGACCTCATGGATGTTAACTTTGCATGATTGGAGGACAACAAATTTAACATTTAGTTTGAACAAGCACAACACCAGGTTGTTTTTTTCCTTGCTAAAACTTTTGTAGTTTATCATTTTGATTATGGAGGTTTAGGGAAGACAACATGCATATGTATTTGTCATGGTTTCAAAGAGTTACCTCAATTGCTGATTATTCTTGTTGAGAATTTTGAGTTTGAATTTTTCATCTTTGAGGTTTATTTTACTAAATATAAGGATGAATTTGCATTCTTGAGGACTGCTACTATCACCTTGTTGCTTGTCCATGCACTGAAAAGAAAAATAGGTGTGGGTATCAACTCACCTTGTCTGATCATCAGTCATTTTGAGTCTGTGATTTTGCCACTGTGATTCTCAACCCTAAGTCTGAGCTTCATTGTTTACAGGTTGAAATGAAAAGAATGAAAAGAAATATCAAAAAAAAGAAAAGAAAGAAAAGAAAGAAAATAAAATAAAATATTGAATATCAAAAGAAAGTGAGTTAAACCTTTTATTGGGAATCCGAATATCTCTACTGGGGCTATGAATGCCTGGCTGGCAGTAGAGCTATGTTTGGGAGAATCACAGTGATAACCTCATCGGGGCTATAGATGTGTAACTAGCAACGAGACTCTATCCAGGTTGCTTTTGAAGTTAGAATCTTTATGTAGCTTAGCATGATTGAACTTGGTTTCTTGCAACATCTTAAGGAGGGGAATTTATACACTTGCACGCACTTGGATTTCCAGCACAAGAAAGGCTAACTTGTCCATTGATTTTGAAACTTTGGTTTGTCGGTTGACTTGATGTGAGGATCAAAACCAAATATTTTCGGTTCTTGATTCTAGTTTGTCATCGAAATGCTCTGAATCATTTTCCCAACGGAGTCGCCATTTGTTGTGCACTTTTTACACACATGCCCCACCAAAGGCAGGGACCCCCTTTTTCTTCTACATCTTTGCACCTTGGCTTTGTCAAATTTCTAGTTTTTCTCTTCTTGGAGGTTATTTTGGGATTAAGTCTGGATTTGATTCGATGGGGAAAAAAAGTTACGGGGTTTCGAAGTTTTTCTCTGGATTTCTTGTCATTTTTCGGGATTTTCCAGCTCATCCGGATTTTGGCGAATTTTTGTCATTTTTTGGGATTTTCCACCCTGTTCGGATTTTGGTGAATTTTTGTCATTTTTCGGGATTTTCTACCCCTTCCGGATTTTGGCGAATTTTTGTCATTTTTTAGGATTTTCCACCCGGTTTGGATTTTGGAGAATTTTTTTCATTTTTCGGGATTTTCCACCTCATCTAGATTTTGGTGAAATTTTGTCATTTTTCAAGATTTTTCACCTCGCCCGAATTTTTCCGGATTTTTTTGTCAAATCCGGGATTTTCCACCCCGTTCAGATTTTTCCAAATTTTTCTCATTTTTTGGATTTTCCCTTCTAGACGGATTTTTTCAAACTTCCTGTCACAATTTTCCTGAACTCCAAAATTTATTAATGGGGTTAAATTTCTGAAATTTTATGACGGAGTTGAATTTTCCAAGGGTTTATTTATGCTTAATTCTAATATTTTGTGGCTGGATTTTTACATGTGAGCAATTAGTGATTATATTTGTTTTTCAAGAATAAATAAATAGGACTTGCATATGGATTCGTGCCAAGAGGAAAATCTAGAAAATATTTAAAATGCACCTACATAAGAATCTGTGCCACAACCTATCTATAGCTAGAATATATGTTTCAAACATGGAGTGACGTGTGATGCTGTTTTCACTCTCCAATCATAATTTTTTATTAAAATCGAGGTGGCAAATTGTTGATTTCCTATTGCTCCTAGATGTAACTGCCTTTATGCTATTGGATGATGATGTACCAAATTTTTTAAACCCTAATGTAAATTCTTAGGGTTTCTTGAGGATTAATTGCATCCATTGGATTGAATTTAATCCTAGCCCTTGATTTAAAAATGTAATATCTATAAAAGGGTTATGCCTTCTCATTTGTAAGAGTTAGAAAAGGTTAGAGGCTGCAAAGCCAGAATTGGCTAAGTTAGAAGTTATATTCTACAAGTCAATAGTTGTAGGAGAGGAGAGAGACTGGAAATTGTTATGTAATGCTGGAGAAGATGATGCGAATGGGTTGTTGATTTCGAAAACATTGTGTTATGTTTCAAAAGTTTTATGGTTTCTTGTTTCTTGATTCTGAATGTTAGATGTTAGTTTTCAATTCTTTCATGATAATGGTGAAATGTTGATGATGTTGATCGATCTCCGGTCCATACTTTTGGCAATTTGTTGATAGTAAGTTGTTGTGTAAAGTTAGTCTGGGCCTTATTTTGTGCTAAGTTCAACTGTGGATGCTTGTTTACATTGTGCAATTTACTGCGTATGTGGATGAATGCTCGTAGTCTGAAAATCTTCAGTTTCCTCAGAAGATTGTGCCATTTCTGTGGAGTTGTAGGCTTCTCCTTAATTAAGCAAAAATTAGTTTTATTGGAGATTTGTCTATTTGTAGCATTCATCATTGTTGTGATTGATTTTAGGAGTAATTTTAATCTTAGGATCTCTGTTAAACTCTTATCTTTTGCTATTTCTTTTATTATATGGGTTACATTTAAGAATCTAAGTATCAAGATATTGCAAAATATGATAAGTTTGAAGATCCAGTATTTGTTTGTAAGGCCCCTTGTGATTACCAACATTTTTGAATTATCTCTGAGTTGTTTCACTACATTGTCAAGACCTGACATTAGAGACCTTGGGGTTATCTATTTTCCCATAGAGATTTACCTTTCAAGAGAGATAGGATATCATATTCTGTCTGAGTTGTTGCTGTGCAGAAAACACCATCAACAATTAGGAAGAGGAAATCACTATGGTAGATGAGCTGGAGGTGGATTATGAAGCTGAGTTACATGTGGATCCCTCAATTGATGTAATGGCCAATTAGGTTGATGATCATGATGACAAGTGCAGGTGGGGCTTGGTCCAACTCTTATTCTTCTTCCAAGGAAAGATTCAGCTGAAATTAGTTGGTCGTGTTCCTCCTATATCTTTAGGCAAGTGTATTTAATTGGAAATGATATCTTCTTGTTCAACTTCGATCCAATCTAAATCTAGCTGCAAAATAGGGAATACATCATGGCAAGGAAGTACCATCTTGTCACATGACATGACAAGAATGTCAAGTATTAATCCATTCAAGATAGCTTTACAATTTCCCCAATGGAGTCGTCAAAAATTTGTTAGTGAGTGAAATGGATCTCAACAAATATATTTAAACTATGACTCTAGGCCTAGATTTAGCACCAATTAAATTCTGCTAATAGCTCCAAAAAGATCACAATTGTATTTGTGAATTTTCTCTAAATTTTGTCGAGGTAAAACTCCCTCACTAGATCTTCAATGAATTGTCATATTCTAACACAATTAGTATACTTTTAACCAAAAAAAAGGAATGGTGATGAATGCTAGTCCATAAATATGGGGCTAGTGTGGATTACATAAACCAAACCACAAACTATCAATGAAAATATTGAAACTTTATGATCATTTAATTCAAGAGATAGATCAAATTATAATAAATGAAGACATACAACTTATCTTCCAAAGAAGATACAACTACATCATATGCATAATTCATAGATCAGCATACCAAAACCATTAAATTCATAACACACAAATTATAAATCATTACAGCCTACAATAAATGCTTATTCCTTCTCGATAACACCCCCAAGTGTATCCAAAAAAATAAAGAGAGACTTTCATCCCTTGCAATCTAATATTTATAACATAGCCAATGCCACTAAATGAGCGCCAAAGTCATTACTAAATCAAAAAATTCTTGTCTTCCTAATGTTTCTTTGGAGAAATGGTTGGAATCACTTGAATTTGGTAGAGGAATAAATATCAGCAAAGAAAATTGATTATGATCCCACCAACAGTCATGAAAGGACCAATCATACAACCAACTATCAATGCAACACATAGGAATATTAAGCGGTGGAACATGTGAGCTGCCTGATGGGAAATCATAATTTAGAGCAGTGCAAACCAACCTTAAATGGGAACAAAATCAACATCTTATCAAGCTTGGGAGAATGTACCCATGTCTAGCCAAAACTCTATAAATTCAACCGACGTCACCTTTCCTTCACAATCGATTGCATCCAACATGGCGAGCTCTTAGAGTGATGGTAATTTTGCCAATGACTATATTGTTCTAGAGGAGATCGAATGTAATCCACTGTTTAGGCACATCTTGAAACAATTGAAATAAGTCTTGATAGTGCACAGAAAAGTGGAGGAGGTGCTCTATAGCATCCTTGGTGAGGCATTCCTAAACCAGGATCATGTGCACAACACAACTATGTTGGAGCGCTTCATTTATACAGTATTCAGGACTTCTGGTCGTCGTGACTAGGGCGTGAGAGCACTAAAGCGCCTGGTAAAGCCTGAGTTTCATCAACACGTCAAGGTGCAAATCAATGGCCTTAGCCACTATCCTCGAACTAGAGTGATTGTTGATGCCATCTGCATTGCATCAACTCTTCACGATGAAAATTTAGAAGAGGTCATGGCTCTTCTACGCACAAGAGTGCCAAAAAATGACATGGGACTTTTTGCACAATTTCTCTAGTCGCACGAGAATCTGTTGTCACCAGCTCAAGTTGAATGCCTGCAGGTTCTCAATCAACACATTTTTGTCCTGATGTTCGCTCTGTGTGCCTAAAAGAAACACACTTTTTGTCCTTTGTTCATGAATTGAATTTTTTAGTTGAACCAGACAGTTTTTTGTAGTGTTGGAGAAATAAAATGTTTTTATATATTAATTAAATATCTATTTTGATATCACTATGTCTTTGCATGCATGGCTTCTTTGTTTTTATGTTCATATTATGCTTGAAAATGATGGTTTCTTTTTTGTATAATGCACAAGTTAAATAGATAAGCTTATTGTTATTGCATTAATCACTGCACAACCTCCTAAGCAGCAAAATGAATGGTTTGTATAACTTGACAAAACCCCGCCCAGCTTTGTGACAACCCAAAGAATACCACCCAAGGTATAACTTGTGGGTGAATTCTCCATGGTTCTAAGATATGACGGCTTCATCAATCAAACTATTAATTCTCGTATGCCCAACTAAGAAGGACAGGTTCAAAAATGGAGAGAAAACACGACCGGGTCTAAGACACAAACAACACGGGTGGTAGAATGGCAGGTTCAATGAACATGCTAAAACCCTAATCGAGTTCATGAAAAACAATAAAAGGCCACCCAAACCTAGCTTAGGTGTCGGACTTAGGCAGAAAGAGAACACAGTTACCAAAAAAAAAAAAGGGCCCCTTTTCAAGTAACAAATATCAAATGTTGGAAAATTTTAATCTCTATCCAAATAATTAAGTTATGACTTCAATAGATGAGATAAAAAGCTTGGACTACTAGAATATGAAAATATCAAACTTACATGCAAATATGAAATTAAGCGATCATAATATGAAATTACCATGACTAGATTCATCCTCTTTAGGATGCTATAAAAAAAAAACAACATAATATGCTTAATAACACCACCTTATGTGAACTTATAACAATAATAAATAAATGATAAAATCACCATAAGATAGAAGTAAAGAGACAAAAATCAACAACATATTTAAGGCATCACATAACATGATTTACATGAAGAAACTCGTGGTAAAAAAACTCCACCAAGAAGATAGGCTAGGTATGCATTATCTTTAAATAAATGAGATTACAATACATTCACATTCATTCTCCTCCTTTCCTCCAACGTGGTAGTACTTGTGTATATGTGAAAAACCTCTTTATGCCTCAACCTATCCTTGTTCCTATAGAGTAACGCTACATTCAACTAGTCCTCAGTTCTACATGCAAGGAGTTGATTTTATAGATTTATGAAGAGGTCTTAAGCCCCAAACATGGCACCCAAATATTAATCTTCATTTCAAACATCCCCAACCTTTGGATTACCTCCTCAAAATATGAAAGGAAACCAATTTTTCTCTAATAATTTCCCTCCAACTTGGGCACCCAAAATTGGAAAAGAAACATCACATTAAATGCAATAAATGATGCAATACTAAGAGACACATGTTGTCTCTTTCCAAGCACCCACTTGGAGAATCCCAACAGTCACTCATTTATCCACTTCCTTATCTCTTACCATCCCATTCTAAGCATCCACGTGTTGAGAAAATAATACTAAATATTCATGTACATAAGTCACCTTTATTGTTGCTAGTGGAACCCATCACCCCTTATGAATGTATTACAAACAATGGTTAGAATAAATATTATGAATTTTTTTCCCAATACACCCTAAATTCCTAGAGACACTTTCCAACAATGTTGGAACCATGACATATGATATATGATTTACAAGGTAGATGACACCTTAATCCTAACATTAGTAAAGATAAATATATAATTGGGGATAGCTCTACCACTGAACAAGAGGTTTCTCACAAATTGCATGACTTGAAGAAGGAACTAGGATTCAAAACAATTGAGAAAGAGTTTCAACACAAAAAAAATGCTCAAGAACTTGTGTTGGCTAAATTAAAAGAGAAAATTTAAGCTAATAGGGAGAAGAAGAATATTAAGAATATCAACTCTCAACCAATTACTTCCCTCTCAATAGTGCAAGAGAGAGCGACAATGACCTATCTAAAAGTGATTTAGTAAAGGAGGATAGTGAGCATGTGATTTTAAATTGGGACAATCACTTATTTATCAATAAGATAGGTAAAGGAATGGATGTAAAATGAAGATGAAAGAGAGGAGAAGAAAAAAAAAGAAAGTAAGTAGAGAATTATAGGCAATTGGGTTTCAATTAGAAGTTCCAATTTGAGATTTAATTGGAAAGATGTTATTCTTATATTTACTAATGATGATAAAGGATGAGGGGCATTATTATACAATAATTAATGACAAGTAGGCCAACTTCATTAAGGCCTTTAAAGGTTCGTAAAGTAGGTCAACTTAAGAGATATGGGTATCAAAAAGAAGATACATGTTCTAATGGTGTTGACCTAGAGGTGGTTAGGGAGAATGACAATGTTTCTACTATCTTACCAACTGTGGATGCTTTTTAAATTGACAATTTTAGTGAAATTTGTAATAAAATTATTACTCGGACTTAAGATGGAGCTCTTTTTTAGGTTATCTATTATGGGATTTAATATATTAATATTATTTATCTAATTCCTTATCTCTTTGTTCTGGCTACCCTTAGCTAGGCCTTGTGAACTCATATTGTAAAATGATTTTTGTTTAGTAATAAATTTTTGATTAAAAAAAAGATATTCATTTGGATTTTAAGTGATCAAATATCATTTTAGACTGACTTAACTTCTAAGAACATTCAAGGAGAATTTATTAGAGGAACTAACACTTTAACTGGTGTAGGAAAAGGAGAAATATTCACTTTAAAAACATCATCTAATACATTTGTAGGCCTGCACGACATCTATTTATATTTAAAATAATCATTAGATTATTCTATTTAGGAGGTTATATCATGAGGAACTTACACCTAGAAATCTAGTAACCCCCTCAAGATTTTTTTATATGAACTAGTAATTGATGATCAATGAGCAACAAAAAATCCAACTAATTAAAGAGAAAAAATTTAAAATCGACAAGATCAAATAAGTGGTCCATGTTGGAATACTAAGGTTTGATTTAATAAAGTCACCTTAGTGACTTGTTTATTTTTTATTATTTGTGATGGGCCTTGTGAACCCATATTGCAATATTCTTTCTATTTAGTAATAAATTATCAATTAAAAAATATATTCATTTGGATTTTAAGTGATCAAATAATTAATTTAGAATGACTAAACTTCTAAGAATGTTCAAGGAGAATTCATCAAAGGAAACAACACTTTAATTGGTGTACTATAAGGAGAAACATTTACATTAAAATCATCATCTAATATATTTGTAGTTTTGTATGTCATTTATTGATATTTAATATAACAATTAAATTTTTCTATTTAGGAGGTTGATCATGGAGAACTTACACCTAAAAATGTAGTAACCCCCTTAAGATATTTTTAAATGAAATAGTCATTGATTTAAACATTTTGAGTGTCACTTTGTTAACTATAAAAAATAAATGATAGTGTTACAACTTCTTTTTTTTGTATTAATAGGTTGTGCATAGAAGAAAACGTTTACAATAAGTTACAAGTCATAATATGATAGATATGAGATTGAAATGAATAGTCATATAGGCTGATGATACTATTCCAACCCCAGGTATCTATGCATAGGAGAGATATACAACAAAAAATATACAACAAAATCTATAACATATACAACAAAAAATATACAACAAAATCTATAACATATACAACAAAAAATATGGGATATAAGTGGTACAAAGAGACTTGACTGAATGCATCATTTAATTATCATCTCCTTGATCCTACTTTTATTTCAGTCCTCCATGGCTCCCCAATTTATTAGGGTGTTGACAGCATTGAACTCCTCATTGGAAATGGTGAATAGAAAGGGCTCTCTGCCTTCCTAATCCTTCTTCCCATTTTTAGCCTACTCTTTGAGCTCTTCTTTAAGAGCCTCTAGTGCCTGCATAAACACCGTCAGCTTGGGGTGTCTGTGTATGACTTCTTATTGGTGACTATGAACTACGCTATCCTTGAGAAGCTTACAAAAAAATTCCTTAGCAATCTCCATGGTGGCTACAACCCGCAATCCAACATTGAGGAGTGTGAGTCTTTTATTTGACTCTGTAAGCAACCTTCGAACCCCATTGTATTTGTCATCATTCCTTTCCTTCCAAATAACCCACATTATTTTAGTTGTAAGTAAGAGCCAAAACAAGTGTAACTATTTACTCATCTTTCTATCAAAGCCCAAAATAATATCTTTCCATTTAAGTCCCAACTATCATTATTGTTCCAGAATAGATTCTAGATCTCATTAGCATAAAAATAGTCAAAAAAGATATGGAAAATAGTTTCAGGAACCTTATAGATTTCACACATATCAGAATCATTTCTTTTCAAATTAAAAGGAACTTTTTGCAGTAAGACAAGCTATTTGAAGCAAGTTTTCTTTGCATCTAATTTATTGTAGCACAAAAAACAAAAACCTTTTTCCAAGCTTTATCCTCAATGTTAGTCCTCCATATTTTGTTGAGATAATCAATGGGGGTGAAAGAGTTAAGGATCTCCTTATAAATGATTTTTTTTTTGATTTCATGTAGAGAGAGAGAGCCTTTCCATAGGAGCTCAATAGGTTCATCTTCCAAATTCCAATATGGGAGTTGTTAATCCAACCATTACAGGCTTCTTTGATAACAACGCAAGTTTTGATGCTCGAGGGAGGTAGCCCATAGTCCTCCCTTAGTTGATCCTAGGCAACCAACGAACCATCCTTGAAAATGATCTTGAAGGTCTTGATGCCCTCATGGTTCCATTTTTTTGTTGAACAACCCTGCAACAAGGCTAGGGGCTTCCCATGATGCTCAAGATTCCACCAAATAGACCTTCCGGGGTGGATCAGGATGCAACTAGGATTAGATAAGAGAGGGTGAGTGATTTTTTCCATTATAGACTCCTAGGCTTTCCAAATGCTCTTAAAAACCAATGAACCTATAGGTAATATTGGGTATTTGGTGATGAGAAGATCACTGAAGGGGAGACCCTTCCATGACCTTGCTAGTTTAGGGACAACTTGTGAAATGTTGTTACTAATTAGAACTTTCCAAGGTTTATCTCCATCTAGGGCCTTGATAATCCACTTTGCAGCAAGAGCTACACCATGCTTCTTCATATCTTTAAGGCCCAAACCACCACTAGCCTTTTCCAGATAGCACCATTCCCATTTGAGAGAGTGCATTTTTTTCTTACCTTTCCCATCTGACCATAGAAAATTTCTTAATTTCTTTTGGACCTCATTGATTTTATAGTTGTTGAAGGACCATACTGAAGAAAAGTACATAGTGTAGGAAGACAAAAAAAATTGGTAGATCTGAATCCTTCCAACAAGAGATGAGTAGTTCCTATTCCAACCATCATTTTTTTCTTTTAACCACTACCACATGTCCTTGAGATTGGGTGATACTGAAAAGGGGATCCCAAGGTATTTGACCTACTTCTAGGGACCACCCATTGGAGGTCAAACTTCCACACCTAGATAGGAGGGGTATCAAGCCATCCTAACAAAATGGATTTTTCCTTTGGGACCCTAGCCCCAAAAGAAAGACAGAATAGTTCAATCTTTTTCATTAAATTATTAATATTTTCTTCTTCTAGTTCCACAAAGATAGAGGTGTAATTAGAAAATTGAATATTTAGTAGTTCACCATTGTTAGGGAGTATCAAGCCATTCACTTTGGGAGACATACTATTCTCTCTTAGTAAGTAATGGAGAGCATCAGAAGTAATTAAAAATAGGGTAGGAGCAATTGGGCACCCCTACCTAATTGATCTTTCTAACTGAATAGCACCAGACCTAGTTCCATTCACCTCCACCAGGGAAATATCATCTTTCAAGAGAGTGCCAATCATTTTAGAAAATTCCTAAGGAAACCCAAAGGCCTCCAAAGCCATCTTTAGAAAATACCATTCCACCTTGTCATAACCCTTCTCAATGTCCAAGAGAAGCATTGCAACATTCTATTGAGATCTTTTAGCCCAATTAAGAGCTTCCCATCAAGTTATCAGGTTTTCAAGGATATATCTTCCCTTGATAAACCTTGCTTGGTTAGAGCTTATAAATTTAGGGAGGATGTTGGTAACCTTAAGGCTAAGACTTTTTCCATTATTTTTTAAGAATCATTCAACAAAATGATGGGTCTCCAGTTTTTAATCGAGGTTTTATCCCCCTCTTTTAGCAATAGTTTTATGAGACCTTGGTTGATACATGTTCCCAATGATTATTTTGCAAAGGCATCTATATAGACTTGGTGGAGATCCTCACATACCCAATCGATGAATACCTTGTAAAACTCAACAAGAAGCCCATCAATCCCAAGAGACTTGTCATTACTCATTGAGAGGATGGCCCTTTTGATCTCCTCTTTAGATATGGGAGTGGCAAGCTGGGCACTGTCTTCATTAGTAATTTTTCCAAGTATTAGCCTCTTGATTTTTTTTCTTACATCTTGACATCCTTCCCCACTATCCTCATACCTAAAGAGGTCCTTGTAGAATAGTGTGAAATATTGCAAAATGTCTTCCTGATTTGGCAAGGTCACACCATTATGACAAATCTTATCAATCTATTGTTTGAAAAACAAGGATAGACAACTGAGAAAGGGGGGTGAATCAGTTGTTACATAAATTAAAATTATTCAACCTTAAACAACCTTTAATCTCAGATCTGATAATTAATAATGAAAGCATAAATCAACAACACATCAAAGACACATGAACACCAATATTTTATGTGGAAACCTTGTTAGGGGTAAAACCAAAGTGGATGTTAAGCCACAAGATTATACCCTGTTAGAAGTATAATGAAAGAATGAATAGGGAATGCACATGCATTCAGGCACACTGTCTAGAGCTCACTGCTCAAAGGGAAGGCTCACTACCTTACATAAAATAATTAAATTAAATCCATATAATGAGGTTGAACTAAGAAATTAGCTTCTACAAAATCTTGATGACAGTTTTAATTAGGCACATAAACACTTCTTCTCACTTAGCTCAATCTTCTTCACACTCTGCTCTGAAATCAAATGATCTGATCTTTATTCGCACATTTCACTTACATTCACTGAGCACACACGCCATACAGACACACACTCACACCCTTCAAAATGAAGAAAAAATTGTTCTTATATATCCGCTACATGAATTTACATCAATAACTCTATCGACCACAAATAAAGAATAGATTACAACTGTCGGCCTCAATACATGAATAAATCTCAATGCACACCAACCTAAGTCAGTTATAACATAATGAGGACCTAAATCATCATCCTCGAACATGCCAAACAATAAAATATTAATCCATAAGGATCCATAACATGCTACCACCATCATGTCAGCCAAGAACATGAAAAATAAAACACACAAAGTAAAATATTTGATCACGAACACACCAATCAATGCAGACATACCACACTAATAGAGAATGATCTAGAAAAATCACTAAACATCTCAAGAACATACGCAACAACTCAATTCATGAGAATTGCAATTACATCTTCCAAAAACACCTGCTATAGTAACTGAATAACTGTAGGAACATAGAACTTCATAACTTTCTCAATTCTTGATGCACACCTTTGAAACTTTTAGAAAACATACTATATAGGCTCATAAACAAACCCTTTAATGCGTGCATTCTGACCAGCAACATATAGAACTTGTCATCACTCCAACCTTCTCGGCTTCACAGACTGTCTGAAATATATTTATTATAGTTTTGTTAATATCCTCAACATGTATAGCCTTCAATCCATTTATGTTAATAGTGTTGAGATCAATGACAACCACATATCAGAAAAACAACCACAATATCCAACAATCTCCCCCTTTGGCATTGATGGCAACACATGATGTGAAAAATACCATCAACACAACTAGCTATTCATATAGTACTCTTATCCCCCTTTCTTTTACACTTCTCCTCCTTAAACTTCTTTCCCTTATAGTACAATATTTTTCACATTACACTTCTCCCCCTTTGAAATCAATAGCAAAGGTACACAAACTCTGAACCACATATCATTTGAATCATCTAACTACTCCCCTTGAGTAGTAGCCACTAACATCAATCTGAAACAAGATCTGACTATAAGTCAACAAATTGATGCAAATGCTTGCATCTTAGTTCAAATTAGGAGGGGAAATCACCCCTAACTTTCCTCTGCGATACTCAAAAGTATCCTTAGGCAATGGTTTAGTAAAGATTTCTACAATTTTTTCCTTTGTGGGCACATATTCCAATCTGACCTCTTTATCAGTCACTTTATCTCTCAAAAAGTGATACTTGATAAATATATGTTGTTGGTAAAACAAGGATAAACAGCTGAGAGGGGCAAATTAGTTGTTACCAAAATTAAACTTATACAAAATTAATCAACCTTATATCACAGATCTGACAATTATCAATGCAAGCATTAAATCAACAACACATCAGAGATACATGGAAACCCTGCTAGGGGAAAAACCATAGTGGATATTAATCCACAAGATTATACCCTATTAGAAGTATAATGAAGAATAAAAAGGGAATATACTTGCATTCAGACACAATACCTAGAGCACATTGTTCAAAGGGAAGGCTCGCTGCCTTACATACAGTAAATAGATTAAATCCATCTGATGAAGTTGAACTGAGAAATTAGCTTCTACAAAAACCTGATTATAGTTCCAGTTAGGCACACAAAAACTTCTTCTAACTCTTCTACCCTCTTCTCAAACTCATCCACACTCTACTCTGAATGATTTGACCTTTATTCTCACTTGTAAATCACTTGTACACTTGAGCACATCTCTCTAAATGAGGAAAATAATCTCATATATAACTGTTACATGGATTTACAATCACTATTCAGTCAGACACAAATAAGGAATGAATTACAACTATCGGCCTTGATACATGAATAAATTACAATGTGCACCAACACAAGTCAGTCATAACACAGTGAGGAGCCAAAAAAACACCTTCAAACATGCCTGTAGACACCTAAATTTGACCCTCTACATAAAGTCAAATTTATCCCTTTCCCTCATCCCCTTCATCAACAATAATTAAATTATTTTTTTAATTAATGTTCCCTTTTCCCTAACATTTCCTATGGTATTTAATTTAATCAATTAAATACTTTATACATAAGCCCACTTTATCTCTAATTTAAATAAATTCAATCAATTTATTTAATTTAGTCAATTATCCTTTTCAATTTTTAATTCATTCTTTCTTTCTCCTTGTCACATTCTCCATAACTTGCCACTTGCCTCTAATCATCATTAATTAATCTAATAATCTATTTGCACAATCCTAATCCTAATCACTTACCCCATTTGACATGTCCTTAAGTCAGCCTTCTTTGTACTTACCTTTTTTTGGGTTGATCTCTTCCCCATGTGAATTAAAAATTCTCACTAATTCCCCCCATGCATTTGTCTTCCCCATGACATCTCATATGTCACATCGTACCCAAAGGAAAAAGACCTCTTTTAAAGGAATCTCGTTTTATCCTTTGGTTTCTCCCAAAAAGTGAATTAAAAATACACTTTTATTTCTTCAAGGTCTTCCTCATTTCCCATGTTAACAAGGGATGACTTTCTAAAAATAATCACTTATCACTTTCAACCCCATATGGGGCCAATAAATACCTTTTTAAAGAAATTCTCTCTCATCCCAAGGTACTTGCAAGTGCCTTGGGACCACATGGCCTCTTCCATGTCATTTGTAACTTTTCCATCTCATCTTGGCCTTTGGACAACTCACTCACCACATTTCAAGATGTGAGGGCTTGTGGATCCTCAACTCACCATAGCCCTCCATCTTGGCCATGGTGGCTCAATCTTGACAATTGAATTCTCTAGAGAATTCAACTTCTCCTATAAATACCCCCCTCTTCCTTCATTAAAGGATCTAGTGATTGCATTCTTAGCCAACTTATGATGTTAAGCCATTTGAGCCTCCATAAGCTTTTATCACATCATTTTGCATTCAATCTTCATCCATCTTAGCCATTTGCATCCTCATTTGAATTTCAATCATTTTGCATCACCTTGCCATCAAGGAGCACATATTATCAATCATCAAAGGGCCAACCAAGGATCAACACGAAGAAAGGTATATCTACTTTGATCATTTCATCTTTATTTTATTTGTGTTAACATAGCCTAATCTTGAGGTGGTTTAGTGTAGTTTTTTATCTTGCATTCCTTAGTTATTTTTTTCACCTTAATAGATAAAAAAATTCACTACACAAAATGCCAAACAATAAAATATTAATCCTCATGGATCTGCAACATGCTAACATCATCATGTCGGCCAAGAACATGAAAACTCAGGAACACATTGGAAGAATCTCTGATCATGAACACTTCAATCAATTCGGACGTACAACAAGGATAGAGCATGATCTAGACTCATCCATGAACTTCACAGACCTACATGTGCAACACATGAAATTACCAAAATTTCATCTACTTCAACCAAGAACACCATCTACAGAAATTGAGTAACTGTAGGCACACGGATCTTCATAACTTCCACAAATATTTATGCGAGCCTCTGAAACTTTCAAAAAATATACTAGAAAGCTTTAGCATCAAACCCTTTGAAGTGCACCTTTAGATCTTCAACACACAGAGCTTTACAAAATTTTGACCTTCTCAACTCCACTGGGTGCCTATACTATATTTTTTACAATTTTCTCAATATCCTCAACATATACAGCCTTAAGCAGATTCAATGCTAATAGTGTTGACATCAATGAAAACCACATATCAGTAACACAACCACAACATCCAACAATATCCCCCTTTGGAATTGATGGAAACACATGATGTGAAAAATAATACCATCAAGCCAATTAACTCTTCTTAAACAATCTCCCCCTGAGATTGTGCACTCTTTCCTATTTCCTTCATTTCTTTTCTTTCCCACATTTTTCACATTGTTTCTCTCCCCCTTTGACATCAAAGATAAAGGTACACATGCTATGATCACAAATTTGATTCATCTGACTACTCCCTCTGAGTAGCAGCCACCACAACATCAATTCAGAATGAGATATGACTATGAATTCATGAACAGATGCAAATACCTACATCTTAGTTATAATCAAGAGGGGAAATCACCCCTAACTTGTCTCTGAGGTACTCAAAAGTATCCTTAGGCAATGGCTTGCTAAATATATCTTCAATTTTCTCTTTGGTAGGTATGTACTCCAATCTAACTTCTTTGTCACTTTATTTATCTCTCAAGAAGTGATACTTGATGGATATATGCTTTGTCTTTGAATGGAACATCGGATTCTTAGAAATGTTAAAGGCACTTGAATTTTCATAGAATATGGCAATAGGTTCTTTATAATCAATTCTAACATCTCTCAACATTTGCCTCATCCACAATACTTGGGTACAACTATTTGCAGCAGCAATGTACTTTCCCTCAGTAGCAGATAATGAAATTGAGTTCTACTTTTTGCTTAACCTAGATACCAGCTTCTTACCTAAGCAGAAAGCACCACCACTGGTTCTCTTCTGGTCATCTACATCTCTTGCCCAATCAACATCAGTAAAAGCACTTAGAATAAGATCATCATCCTTAGGATACCAAATCCCAAGATCAACCATCCCTTTTAGATATATGAATATATTTTTTATTGTAGTCACATGGGACTCTGTAGTATCAACTTGAAATCTAGGAACCATGCACACAACATTCATTATATTTGGCCTATTATGAGTCAAATAGAGTAATCCACCAATCATTGACCTGTATCTTGTCTAATTTACTTTAGGAGAATCATCTTTCTGTGTAAGTTTGCATCCAGTCACCATAGGTGTACCAACTAGTTTTGAGTCTTCCATGCCAAACTTGTTAAGTAACTCTTTCACATATTTAGACTAAGATACAAAGATTACATCATCTAATTGAGTGACTCGTAGTCCTAAAAAGAATTTCAGCTCTCCTATCATTGACATTTCAAATTCATACATAAATCATCATCACAATCAAAAATAATATCATCAACAAAGATTTCAATGTTTAGTTCTTTCTTCTAATCTAGCTTGAAATAGAGATTGTTGTCAGTAGTACTTTTATTGAATCCAAGTTTCAACAAGTATTTATCCAATCTAGCATACCAAGCTCTAGGAGCTTGCTTTAGTCCATAAAGATCTTTCTTCAATCAACATACCATGTCATTCTCATCAGTCAACTGAAATCCATCTTCCATCTATGAGTATCCTTTGCAAACCAATCTTACTTTGTTTCTAACCACATCACCTTGTTCATTCAGCTTATTTTGGAACACCCACTTGGTTCCAATCACATTTTTTTTTTGAGGTTTAGGAACAAGGTTCCATGTATCATTTTTTTGTATCTACAATAGTTCTTCTTTCATGGCTTCCATCCAATGTTCATCCTTACATGCTTCACTAATATTTCTAGGCTTAGCTTTAGAGATTAGACAATATTCTTCAAAAATTCTTCTTCTAGTTTGCACACATTTTATCTTGTCTCCTATGATCTGACTTTCAGAATGATTTTGTCTTACATACTTAGGAGTTTTGATATTTTCTCTTACCTCTTGTTCTTGTGTTCTTTCTTCTGCACTTCTACTATTTTTTTCTTCTTGATTCACTTGGTTCACAGGAACAATTTGAAGTTGATTATGTGCCTAAACAATACTTTCATTATTAGTACTATCATGTTGATCATCTGAATCATAACCACTAGATCTGAATGATTTACCAATATATTCATCAACCTTGACATTTGCACTTTCAACCGATTTCTTTAGCCTTTTATTAAAGCACTGGTAAGCTTTTCTTTTAGTAGACTATCCTAAAAAGATTCCTTCCTCACTTCTAGCATCAAACTTACCTATATCATCATCTCTCTTGATGTAGCATTTGCTTACAAAGATTTTGAAATACTTGACATTAGGCTTATAAGCAAACCATAGCTCAAAAGGTGCCTTACCATAATTATTGTTGACATTCACCTTATTAATAGTGTACACAACAGTACTTACAACTTCTCTCCAGTAGAAATGAGGAACATTTCCTTCCAACATCATGGTTCTAGCAGTGTCTAGAATGGTTTTGTTCTTTCTTTCAAATCCATTCTATTGAGGGGTCCAGGGAGTATATAGTTGTCTTTGGATTCCATATTCTTCATAAAAAGAATTAAATTCCTATGAAGTAAATACACCTCCTCTGTCTGAATTTAGACATTTTATCCTTTCACCTATCTCATTCCCTACCATAGCTTTAAAACTTTTGAAATTTTCTAATGCTTCATGATTTTCTCTCAAGAAAGCGACCCATATCATTCTAGAATAATCATCAATGAGAAACATAAAATACCTTTCACCTTGTAGGCTTATGATTTTGTAAGGACCACATAGATCAATATGTATCAAATCTAGTACTCCATTAGAACTATACTGTTTTATCTAGAAATAATTTCTTGTTTGATTTTCCATCTGGCATTCCTTGCACATAGTGTTAGTAGGCTTCACTAACTCAGGTAGATATCTAACTGCTTGAGTAGAGATTATCTTTAAAATATTATCAAAGCTCACATGACACAACCTCCTATTCCATTACCAGCTTACATCAATTTGAGCAATCAAACAACTTTCACTAGAAACACTTAATTGAAAGATATTACCTTTTGTCTTTGTTTCTGAAGCAATAATATTCCCTAACCTTCCCAATATTCTGCACTTGCAATTCTTGAACTACAGATTGTAACCTTTGTCTACCATCTATCCAACACTCAATAAGTTATGCTTTAAGCCTTCTACATAAATAACATCATCAGTATTATGCTTACCACCAAAATAAATAGTGCCTCTGCCATGAATCACACCAGAAGTATTGTCTCCAAACCTCACAACACCACCATCATAGTTTCCCAAGCTTACAAATTTTATTTTATCACCAATCATATGATGTGAGCATCCAATGTCAATCACCCACTCATCTTTCTCTTCAACTTGGCTGCAAGAGCTTTCTCAACATTTACATTACTAGCAGATTCAGTGGACACCTACCCATTTTCTTTGATAGCAATAAATACCCATCCATCTTCATTTCTAGTTTCTTTATCATATTCTTCATCAGTTACACCTTCTTCACGATAATAGCACTTTCTTTGAAATCTAGTGTTCTCAAGTTTATACTTTGAAACTCTTTCAGGACATCTAGATGTAAAATGATCTATCTTACTACAAGAAAAACATTTAATAGGTAACTTTTCTTTGTACTTACCATGACCTCTTGATTCTCTTTTCACAATCAATGCTTCTAGTTCTTCCAATTCCTTTTCTTCATCTTCAATTCGCTTCATCTCATCTTCATACCTGAATGTTCTCTTGGAAATTTCTCCTAAATCATATCTCTGGTTGTTTCTTTTGGATACAGTAGCCTTGAAAGCAGATTCAGTCTTATGAGTAGACTTGCCAAATTTTCTCAATTCAAATGAAGAAAGTTTTCCAATCAACATGTCCTTTGTAATATTTGTCACTGTCCTGAGTTCTTCAATAACATGAGTTTTTTTCTTGTAAGAAGGGGGCATAGATCTAAGTATCTTAGTCACAATTTCATTATCATCCAAGGTTCCACCGACACATCTAATGTCCATCACCAATTCATTTATCTTATGTGAGAAGGAAAAGATGTTATCATCTTCATGCATCTTCAAGCTCTCCCATTTCCCTTTTATACTTTGTAGCTTAGCACTTTTCACTAGTGCATCTCCTTAATACAATGTTTCCAACTTTTTCCAAATTTGGAATACAGTCTTCAATCCCATCACATTTGTCATCTCTAAATCTATCAAAGCACTCACTAGTGTTTCTTCTGCCCTGGTATTAATTTATGCTTGCTTGATCTCATCTTTAGAGGAAGGACCGTTCTAAGGAATAGTATATGCAATTTGTGTCATCTACCAGAAAGGTTCACTAATGCACCTTAAATTAAATTCCATCTTGACTTTCCATAGAGAGTAGTTTGTACCATCAAATCTAGGACTATCCTTTTTGAATGATGCCATCTCAGATCACCTCAAGTTGTTAAGCTTCTTTCGGAGGAACTAGCTCTAATAGCAATTGTTGGTAAAACAAGGATAGACAACTGAGAGGGGGGTGAATCAGTTGTTACCAAAATCAAACTTATACAACATTAATAATCCTTATATCATATATTTGACAATTAGCAATGCAATAATTAAATCAACACATCAGAGACACATGAACACCAAGATTTTATATGTGGAAACCTTGCTAGGGGAAAAACCATAGTGGATGTTAGTCCATAAGATTATACCCTGTTAGAAGTATAATGAAGAATAAAAAGGGAATGCACTTGCATTCAAGCACACTGCCTAGAGCACACTGCTCAAAGGGAAGGTTCACTTCTTTACATATAGTAAATAGATTAAGTCCATATGATGAAGTTGAACTGAGAAATTAGCTTCTACAAAATCCTAATTATAGTTCCAATTAGGCGCACAGAAAATTCTAACTCTTCAACCGTCTGCTCAAACTCTTCCACACTCTAATCTAAATGATTTGACCTTTATTCGCACTTGTATATCACTTGTACACTTGATAAATTCTCTCTAAATGAGGAAATCAATCCCATATATATCCACTTCACAAATTTAGAATCACTATTCAGTTGGTCACAAATAAGGAATGAATTACAACTATCGGCTTTGATACATGAATAAATTACAATGTGCACCGACACAAGTTGGTCACAACATAGTGAGGACCCAAACAAACACCTCCAAACATGCCAAAAAATAAAATATTAATCCTCATGGATCTGCAACATGCTAACATCATCATGTCGGCCAAGAACATGAAAATTTGGGCACACATCGGAAGAATCTCTAATCACGACCACTTCAATCAATGTGGATGTACAACAAGGATAGAGCACAATCTAGACTCATCCATGAACATCAGAGGTACATGTGCAACACATGAAATTATGAAAATTTCATCTGCTTCAACCAAGAACACCATGTACAGAAACTGAGTAACTATAGGTACATCGATTTTTATTTCTATAAATATTTATGTGAACCTCTAAAACTTTTGGAAAACATACTAGAAATATTCAATAGCAAACCCTTCGAAGTGCACCTTAAGATCTTCAGCACACATAGCTTTACAACATTCTGACCTTCTCAGCTCCATTGGCTGCTTGTACTATACTTTTTACAATTTTCTCAATATCGTCGACATATATAGCCTTAAGAGGATTCAATGCTAATAGTGTTGACATCAATGAAAACCACATATTAGCAACACAACCACAACATCCAACATATGTTCTGTCTTTGAGTGTAGCACTGGATTCTTAGAAATGTTTATGGCCCTTTAATTGTCACAAAATATAGTCGTAGGCTCATCATAGTCAACTCTGGTATCTCTCAGCATCTGCTTCATCCACAATACTTGAGTACAGATGTTTGCAGCAACAATATACTTTTCCTCAACAGTAGATAAGGAAATAGAGTTTTTCTCTTTAATTAGCCAACACCATCTTCTTCCCTAGGTAGAATGCACCATCACTTGTACTTTTACTCTCATCCACATATCGTACCCAATCTGCATCTATAAAGGCATTCAGAGTAATACCATCATCCTTAGGATAACAAAGACCAAATTCAACTATTCCTTTAAAGTATCTAAAAATTATCTTTATTGCAGTCGCATGTGATTCCTTTGGATTAGCATGATATCTACCAACCATGCACACAATATTCATAATGTCTAGTCTTGTCTAAGTCAAATATAACAATCCACCAATCATTAACCTATATCTTGTTTTATTATCCTTAGGAGAATCATCATTCTATGTTAGCTTGCATATGATTACCATGGGTGTACCAACTAGCTTTGAGTCTTCCATGCTAAAATTTTTTAGTAACTCTCTTACATATTTGGACTAAGAAATAAAGATTTCATCATCTAGCTAAGTAATTTGCAATCCTAAAAATAATTTTAGTTCTCCTATCATTGAAATTTTAAATTCACTTTTCATTTCATTAGAGAACTTCGTGCATAAGTCATCATCACCTTCAAAAACAATATCATCAACAAAGAATTCAATTATCAATTCTTTATCTTGATCTAGTTTGAAATACAGATTGTTGTTAGCAATGCCTTTATTGAATCCAAGTTTCAACAAGTATTTATCCAATCTAGCATACCATGCTCTAGGAGCTTGTTTAAGTCCATATAGAGCTTTCTTTAATTGACAAACCATGTTTTTTTCATCAGTCAGTTGAAATCCATTTGGTTTCTCAACATAAACTTCTTCTAATTCACCATTCAGGAATGTTGACTTCACATCCATTTGATAGACTTTGTAATTATTGAAAGTAGCATAAGCAAGAAATAACCTTACAACTTGTATTCTAGCAATAGGAGAAAAGGTTTCTTCAAAATCAATACCTTCCATCTGTGAGTATCCTTTCCATAGTAGTCTTCCTTTGTTTCTAAATACTTCACCTTTCTCATTCATTTTACTCCAAAGGACCCATTTGGTTCCAATCAAATTTTTGTCTTGAGGTCTAGGAACAAGAATCCAAGTATCATTTTTCTCTATCTGCATCAGTTCTTCCTTCATTGATTCCATCCAATATTCATCTTTGCATGCTTCACTGATATTGCTAGGCTCAGCCTTGGATATCAAACAATATTCTTTTGCAATTCTTCTTCTAGTCTGCACACCTTTGCTCATGTCTCCTATGATCTGACTTTTAGAATAACTTCACTTTACATACTTTAGAATTTTGGGTTCTTCTATTCTTTCTTTTGCATTTCCATTGTCTTCTCCTTCACGATTTTCTTGATCCACTAGAACACTTTGAATTTGATCCTATGTCTTCTCATTCTTTCCATTCTCAGTGCTATCTTTTTGGTCATTTGAATCATATCCACAATACCTAGATGATCTGACAGTGTCTTCATCAACTCTGACATTTTCACTTTCAACCATTTTCTTCAATATTTTATTGTAACACTAATATGCTTTTCTCTTGGTAGAGTAACCCAAAAAGATTCCTCCATCACTTCTAGCATCAAACTTTCCAATATCTTCATCTCTCTTAATATAACATCTACTTCCAAATATTTTGAAATATTTAACAGTAGGCTTATAACCAAACCATAGCTCAAAAGGAGTCTTACCAAAACTACTATTGATATTTACCTAGTTGATAGTATACACAGTAGTGCTTACAGGTTCTCTCCAGTAGAAATGAGGAACATTTCCTTCCAACATCATAGTTCTAGCAGCATCTAAGATTTTTCTATTCCTTCTCTCAACAACTTCGTTATGTTGTGGGGTCCGGGGAGCAGATAACTATCTTTTTATTCCATTCTCTTCACAAAATGAATTGAACTCCCGGGAAGTGAATTCACCACCTCTGTTTGATCTCCAACATTTGATCTTCAAACCTATCTCATTCTCTGCCAAAGCTTTGAAGCTTTTGAATTTCTCTAATGCCTCATATTTTTCTCTTAAGAAAGCAACCCATTCCATTCTAGAATAATCATCAATAAGCAACATAAAGTACCTTTCTCCTTGTAGACTTATGATTCTAGATGGACCACATAGATTAGTATGTACCAAATCCAGTACTCCATTGAATAATATTGTTTGCTCCTAAAATAAATTCTTGTCTGCTTTCCCATCAGACATTCCTTGCATATAGTGTTAGTAGGCTTCACTAGCTTAGGTAGATCTTTGACTACTTGTGTAGATCTTATTTTTCCAATGTTATCAAAATTTACATGACACAGCCTTCTATGCCATAACCAGCTTACATCAACTTGAGCAATAAAACAACTTTTTCTAGTAGCATTTAAATGAAAGATATTACCTCTTGTCTCTGTACCTAAAGCATTCACATTTCCTGAGCTTCCCAATATCCTGCACTTACCATCTTTGAACTGAAGATTGTAACCTTTGTCAACCATTTGTCCAACACTCAAAAAATTTTGCTTCAAACCTTCAATATATAAGACTTCATTAGTATTAGATTTGCTATCAAGAAAAATAGTGCCTCTACCACAAACCACACCAACATTGTTATCTCCAAATATTACAAAACCACCATCATATTTTTCTAAGCTTATAAACTTTCTTTTGTCACCAGTCATATTATGTGAGCATTCGTTGTCAATCACCCACTCATCCTTCTCATCAATCTTGGCCGCAAGAGCTTTCTCAATATTTTGATCACTAGTTGATTCAATGGACACCAGACCATTTTCCTTGATAGAAATGAATACCCATTCATCTTTATTTCTAGTTTCTTTATCATATTCATCATTAGTAACACCTTCTTCAGTATAATAACATTTATTTTGAAATATTGTCTTATCAAGTTTATACTTAGAAACTCTTTCAGGAAACCTTGATGCAAAATGACCTATCTTACTTCAAGAGAAACATTTAATAGGTAGCTTTCCTTCATACTTACCTTGTCCTATGGCTTCTCTTTTCACAATCAATGCTTCCAATTTTTCTAGCTCTCTTTCTTCATCTTCAATCAGTTTCATTTCATCTTCATCCTTGAATCCCTTCTTGGAGCTCTCTCCCAGGTCATATCTCTATTGGATTTTTCCGGATACAGTAGCTTTGAATGCAAACTTTGTCTTAGTAGAAGATTCATTGAATTCACTTAACTCAAAAGAAACAATTTTTCCAATCATCATGTCTCTTGTTACATTTTTTACTGCCCTGAGCTCTTCAATAGCATGAGCTTTTGTTTTGTAACAAGTAGGCACAAATCTACGTATTTTAGCCACAATCTCATCTTCTTCCAAGATTCCACCAACACATCTAATGCCCATCACTAGTTCATTTACCTTTTGCGTAAAGGAAAAGATGTTTTCATCTTCACTCATCTTCATGTTATCCCACTTGTCTTTCAGACTTTCTAGGTTAGCAACTTTCACTAGTGCATCTCCTTCATACAATGTTTCCAACTTTTTCCAGATCTCATGCACAGTCTACAGACCTATTATGTTTGTCATCTCTGAATCTGTCAAAGCACTTAGCACTGCTTCTATAGCCCTAGTATTTTTTCCGCTTCTTTAATCTCATCAGTAGTAGAGGGGCCATTATGAGGAATAGTGTAAGCATTCTTTGTAATCTTCTAGAAAGGCTCACCAATGCACTTCAAATGACACTCCATTCTGACTTTCCATAGAGAGTATTTTGTACCGTCGAATCTAGGACTATCCTTCTTGTATGATGACATATTGGATCACATTGAGCTATTAAAATTTTTCAGAGGAACTAGCTCTGATACCAATTGTTGGCAAAACAAGGATAGACAACTGATAGGGGGTGAATCAATTGTTACATAAATTAAACTTATTCAACCTTAAACAACCTTTAATCTCAGATCTGATAATTAAGAGTGAAAGCATAAATCAACAACACATTAGAGACACATGAACACCAAGATTTTATACGTGGAAACCTTGTTAGGGGAAAAACCATGGTGGATGTTAGTCGACAAGATTATGCCCTATTAGAAGTATAATGAAAGAATGAATAGGGAATGCACATGCATTCATGCACACTGCCTAGAGCTCATTGCTCAAAGGGAAGGCTGACTGCCTTACATAAAATAATTATATTAAATACATCTAATGAGATTTAACTAAGAAATTAGCTTCTACAAAAGCTTGATGACAGTTCTAGTTAGGCATAGAAACACTTCTTCACACTTCACTCAATCATCTTCACACTTTGCTCTGAAATCAAATGATCTAATCTTTACTCACACATTTCGCTTACATTCACCGAGCACACACACCACATACACACACACACACCCTTCAAATTGAAGAATCAATCATTCTTATATATCCGCTACATGAATTTACATCAACAACTCTATTTTCCTCAAATAAAGAATAGATTACAACTATCGACCTCAATACAAGAACAAATCTCAATGTGCACTAACCTAAGTCTGTCATAACATAGTGAGGACCTAAATCAACATCCTCGAGCATGCCAAATAATAAAATATTAATCCATAAGGATCCGCAACATGCTACCACCATCATATCGGCCAAGAACATTAAAACTCGAACACACAAAGTAAAATCTTCGATCACGAGCACACTAATAAACGCGAATGTACCACACTAATAGAGCATGATCTAGAAACATCATTGAACATCTTAGGAATGTAGGCAACAAATCAATTCATCAAAATTGCAATTACATCTTCCAGAAACACCTGCTACAGTAACTGAATAACTATAGGAACACATAACTTCATAACTTTCTCAATTCTTGATGCACACCTCTGAAACTTTCAAACAACATACTAGATAGGCTTAGCAACAAACCCTTTAATGCATGCCTTTTGATCATCAACATACATAATTTGTCATCACTCGGACCTTCTTAGCTTCATAGACTGTCTGCGATATATTTATTACAATTTTCTCAATATCCTCGACATATATAGTCTTCAATCCATTTATGCTAATAGTGTTGACATCAATGACAACCACATATCAGCAACACAACCACAATATCCAAAATTTTCTCCTTTAATCCTTTCTCTTCTATATATCTGAAAAATAACTTTGACCCTTTATCCCCATTGCTCAAACGATTGAGCTTAGCTCTAACCTTCAACCCCTGAATTTTATTGGCATGTAATCTTCTAAGAGATGATTTTCTTTTATTGAGCTCCTCATAGAGTTGCTAATATGCAAGGTTCTCCTAAATCTTTGTTTTAGCAACTAGGAGCTCATCTTGAAGGCGGTTCTCTTCTCTCCTCCGATGCATTGATTTCTTCCTACCTAGATTTTGAAAGATACACTTCCTAGTATTCACATTATGATTCCATCTCTCTATGGGACCAACATCCTTTAGCATCCATCTTTTAATACCCCTACTTGGGTATTTACAACCTCAAGGAAATCTTGGTCCCTCAACAACCTGTTGTTAAGGATGAAGATGTCCCTACTCTTAGGGTGAATCTTGACTCCATTATTTATGGATGTCTTAGCCTTGATTGGATGGTGATCTACTAAGGTGTAAGGATAAACCAATGCTTTGTTACCATCATGGTTAGGCTCAAAAATTTAGAAGTCTATGTTAGCATTAAACCTATCTAACCTGCTATAAATTTTTCATTCTATACCAATGATTCTTCTCATTACCTTTCCATTCCATAATAATGCCACCTTTTTTGTCTTCCCCATTTTCAATCATGTTAAAGTCTCCTCCCATAATCCAAGGGACCTCTAGAAGCCCGATTATCCACTTCCATAGTTCACACCTCCCAAGGTAATCATTGGGTGCATAGATTGAGAAAATGCCAAATTTGGCATCACCCCTTTCAAAAGTTGCCCACACAACTCTATTGCAGGGAGAGACACCTGAATTGGTGAGAAATGGCTTCCATTTACCAACCACTAGGATGGAAACAACCCCCTTCCCTTCTCATGGTTGGAGGTCAAAGCCAACGCATTAATCCCCCATATGAACTTCAAGTTAGTTTCAAGCATAAAGCCTACAACCTTGATTTCTTGCAGAAACACAAAATCTTTATTCTGATCCAGATTGAGAAATCTTCTTACTACATATTTCCTGCCAGGGGATTCAAAGTTGCTGACATTCCAAGAAGTGCAGTTAACTATCATTGATCATTTTGGGTGTAGACGAATCTTTAGCATTCTTAAACATTTCAAAGTATTTGATTACATTCTCTTCATTCTCCAATATCTTAAGGGAGGGAACAACAAGTACTATGTTGGTTTTCTTCCTCTTCCTCTTGCTGATTCCTAAAGAAATTTTGCATATTGTGAGGGTACTACCTTTTTTCCTTCCTCTTTTTTTAGGTTCTTTAGACAAAGTAGGGCCAGGATCCCCCACAAGATCTTTTGTGGTTTTTTGGACTCCCTCACTATTTGTAACATCAACTTCCCCAGATGAGGAAGAGTCCTTTACTACTAACAAGATGTCCCCCTACATAACTCATTAGGGAGGCCCACTTTACTTCCAGTGGTCTCCTCACCATCAGGAATCCTAATAAGGCCTACAGGTTCACTAGTCTTAAGAGGATTTGGGTACACCACTTTTGGAGCCCCAACCTTGTCTACATCCAACTTCTTGACCATGTTGTTTAGTGAATCAAGAGTGTCCTCATTTAGTGTGGCATCAGATCCACAACAATTGTCTGTGATGATCACCTTGTCCCCACCCAGGGTAGAGGCACCTATATTGCTCTCAAGATTCAACATTTTATTGCTGGATCCTGAAGTATTCTTACAAAATTTGCTAGTTTCAAATGTAAAGATTAATGTTTTGACCATGGAGGGGTTTTCATTATCTTTCTTGTTATCACAGTCTTGAATGCTATTTATCTCAGTTTCTTCATCAACCACCACACCATTCACGTAGGTTTTAATAACTTCTAATTTTTTTTTATTATTTTTCTTTAGTTTTCCACCTTTTTTTCATGATGATTTCTAAGGCTAATTGTTGAGCATTCTTCTTTATAGCATCTAATTGAACGTTAGAAAGAGAGCTGGAGAAAGGGACCAATGGAGGAGAGGACATAACCAGATTGGTCACAAACAAGTTGGTTGAAGGAGGGGAGAGGGGATTGTGGGTGGAGACCACTGGTTGGCAACCAAACTAAGTAACGGGAGGAGAAAAAAGCAAACAGTGGGTGACACCATAAGGGATAGGGGTCTCAAGAGATGATCTCAAGGGGAAGGGATCACCAAGAGGAGCGTTTTGGATGTTTTTGGTATATGGTTGTCATTGATTTCAAAACTATTGGCATTAATGCATTATAGGTTGTATATGTTGAGGATATAGAGAAAATTATAATAAAATAAATTGCAAGTTGTCAGTGGTGAAGTGAAGTTCAGTATGTTGGCTAGCTTAATATGTTGATGATCAGAGGTTGTAGATTAAAGGGTTTGTTTTCAAGTATATCTAGTTTATCCATGTTAAGTTTTTGAGATCTGCATGAAGATTTGATCAAGTTATGAGTATCTATGTTCTGAAAATTTTTTTGTTGCTTCAGTTGGTGTTCCTGAAAGAGGGTGATGTAATTTTAGTAATTTCAATTGTTGCGGATGCTTCTCTGGTGATTCATGATGACTGTGGATATTTTCTAGATTGTGCTCTATCTATGTTGTACGTCTGCATTGATCATTGTGCTCATGATTGGTGATCTTCTTTTGTGTGTTCATGTTTTTAATGTTCATGGCCGACAGGGTGATTGTAGCGTGTTGTGGATCTTTGAGGAATAATTATTGAAGATTTTTCATGTTTGAGGATGTTTATTTTGGGTCCTCACTATGTTGTGGCTGATATTGGTTGATTCACATTGATAATCATTTATGTTTTCGTCTGACAGTTTGTATTCATTTTTTATTTTATTGAAGTCGACATGTAGATGATGTTATTCTTGGTTGCGGATATATATGAGCGATTGTTTACATCATTTGAAACATGCGAGATGTGTGAAGTGCGAGTGTTATGTGCGAATAAAGTTCATATCTTTCAAAGGTAGAATTAAAGTGTGAAGAAGAGTGAGCAGAAGAAAGAGTGTTCATGTTCTTAACCGGAATTATAATCAGGCATTAGAAGATGTTATCTACTCAGTTCAAAATCTCTTGGATGGATTTAATTTGAATGTGACTGTAAGACACTATGTCTTCCTTTGGGTGGTAAGCCTTTTTGTATTTGAGTAGTGAGCTCTAGGCAGTGTGTCTGAATGCATGTGCACTCCCTATTTACTATACTTTTAACAGAGTATAAACTTGTGGATTAAGGTTTTTCCCTTAACAAGGTTTCCACCCAAAAATATTGGTGTTATGTGTGTTTCTGATGTGGTGATGGTTTTTAATTTCATGTTTAATTTTCAGATCTTAGAATAAGTTTAATAAGTTGATTTCTAAGATAACTGATTCAACCCCCCCCCCTCTTAGTTTTTTGACAATGTGTTGCCAACAATTGGTATCAGAGCAAGTTCCTTGGAAGAATTTTAATAGCTTGAGGTGATCTAGGATTGCAACATATAAGAAGGATAGTCCAAGATTTTATTCAAAAAACTATTCTCTATGGAAGACTCAAGTGGAGTGTAATATGAGATTCATTGGTGAACATTATTGGAACATTACAAAGAATAGACGCATCATTCCACATAATGGTCCTTCTACTACCGATGAGATTAAATATGTCGAGTACAATATCATTGCTAAGCAAGCATTGTTGAGTGCTCTTACTAATTTTGAAATGACAAATGTAATGGATCTGGAGACTGCTTATGAGATCTGGAAAAATTTGGAAACTTTGTATGAAGGTGATACTCATGTGAAGATTGCTAGGCTACAAAGTTTGAAAGGGAAATATGAAACATTGAAAATGGGTGAAGATGAGAACATCACTTCTTTTATGAAGTGAGTGAATGAACTAGTGTGTAATATCATATGGGTTGGTGGAACATTGAAAGAATCAAAGATTGTTGCTAAAGTGCTCAGATCCTTGCCTACTGCATACAAACACAAAGTTTTTGCTATTGAGGAGATCTAGACTGTGACAAATGTAACCAAAGATATGTTGATTGGTAAGCTTTCTTCTTTTGAGTTAAGTGAGTTTGGTGATGCTCTTCCTAAGATAGAATCTGTATTCAAAGCTATTACCTCCATAAAAGATAAGTAAAGATATGATCTAGGAGAAATTTCCTCTAGAAACTTGTCCAAGTATGAGCAAGGAATGACAGAGATTGAAGAAGAAGAGAGAAAACAAGTTGAGCTTGAAGCACTTCTTGCTAGGAGGGTAGCCAAAGGAGAAGATAATTATAAAGGGAAATTGCCTCTTAAATGTTTTTCATGCAATAAGATAGGTCATTTTGCCTCAAAGTGTCCAAAAATAGTTCCTAAGCCAAGACCTAACAAGCCTAGATTCCAAAGAAAGTGTTATTTTGTTATTCATGAACATGTGATAAATGATGAATCTGATAAAGGAAATGTAAATGAGGATAAGTTTGTATTTATTGCTATCAAGGAAAGTAATCTTGTACCTACTAAATCTACTAGTTCATGAATGTGGAGAAAGCTCTAGCCGTCAGAATTGAAGAAAAGGATGAATGGGTGATTGACAGTGGATTCTCTGACCACATGACAGGTGATAAGAGTAAATTTTCGAGTCTGAAAAAGTATGATGGTGGTGTTGTAATATTCGGTGATGACAAAGTTTGTCTAATCTGTGGAAGAGGATCTATTTCTTTTGATGGTAAGCATAATACTGATGATGTCTTATATATGGAAGGTTTGAAAAAATAATCTTTTAAGTGTTGGATAGATGGTTGACAAGGGATACAATCTTCAATTCAAGGATGGAAAATGTAAAATATTGGGGAGTTCTAGAAATATGATTGCATCAAGTACACAAACAAAAGGTAATATCTTTCACCTAAGTGTTGCTAGTAAAAGTTGTCTGATTGCTCAAGTTGATGAAAGTTGGTTGTGGCATAGGAAATTGTGTCATGTAAACTTTGACAATATTATCAAGATAAGTTCTACTCAGGCTGTGAGAGATCTTCCTAAGTTGATAAACCTATTAATACTATATTCAAGGAATGTCAGTTAGGGAAACAAACAAGAGTTTCATTTTAGAGCAAACAACATTGTTCAAATAAAGTATTGGACCTTGTGCATACTGATGTGTGTGGTCCTTCTAGAGTCATAAGTTTACAAGGAGATAGGTATTTCATGTTACTCATTGATGATTATTCTAGATTGATGTGGGTTGCTTTCTTAAGGGAAAAATCTAAAGCTCTAGAGAAATTCAAGATTTTTAAGGCTAAGGTTGAGACAGAGATAGGTCTGAAGATTAAATGTTTGAGATCATATAGAGGTGGTGAATTCATTTTTGGTGAGTTTAATTCCTTTTGTGAAGAGCATGGGATAAAGAGACAATTATCTACCCTGTAGACCCCTCAGCAAAATGGAGTTGTGGAAAGGAAGAACATGAAAATTCTAGATGCTGCTAGGACTATGATGTTGGAAGGAAACGTCCCACATATCTACTGGAGAGAAGTTTTGAGTATTGTTGTTTACACTCTCAAGCGGGTATATATCAAAGGTGATACTAGTAAGACCCCTTATGATATATGGTTTGGTCATAAGCCTACTATTAGATACTTCAAAAAAATTGGGAGTAAATGCTATATCAAAAGAGATGAAGATATAGGAAAATTTGATGCTAGGATTGATGAAGGAATATTTCTTGGTTACTCCACTAAAAGAAAAGCCTATTGGTGCTTCAACAAGATATTGAGGAAAGTAGTTGAAAGTGATAATGTCAAGGTTGATGAAGACACTATTAGACCATCCAAAAACTGTGGATATGATTCAGATGATCAGCATGTCAGTTCAGTTCAGACTCAAAATCAAGTGTAGATCATTTTGGTGAATCAAGAAAGCCAAGAGGAAGGAACTAGTGGAAGTGAAAGAGTGAGATAACAAGAACCTAAAATTCAAGAACATCCTAAGACTCCAACGTATGTAAGATTGAATCATTCAGAAGATTAGATTACATGTGACAAGAACAAAGGTGTTCAAACCAGGAGAAGAATTGCAGAAGAATATTGTTTGATATCAAAGACTCAGCCAAACAGTGTAAATGAAGCATGCAAAGATGAACATTGGATGGAAACAATGAAAGAAGAGCTGCTACAAATTGAGAAAAATGATACATGGATTCTTGTTCCTAGACCTAAGGAAAAAAATGTAATTGGAACTAAATGGGTCTTTCAGAATAAACTAAATGAGTAAGGTGAAGTTGTTAGAAACAAAGCAAGACTAGTCTATAAAGGATACTCTTAGATGGAAGGAATTGAATTTGAAGAAAAAAATTCCCTTGTTGCTAGGATTGAAGTTGTGAGACTATTTCTTGCTTATGATGCTTACAAAAACTTCAAGTTTTATTAGATGGATGTCAAGTCAAAATTTCTAAATGGTGAACTGGAAGAAGAAGTGTATATTGAGCAACCTGATGGATTTCAATTGACTGATCAGGGAGATATGGTTTGTCGGTTGAAGAAAGCATTGTATGGACTTAAGTAAGCCCCAAGAGCATGGTATGCTAGATTGGATAAGTATTTGTTGAAGCTTGGATTTAATAAAGGTATTGATGATAGTAATTTGTATTTCAAGATTGATCATGATAAAGATTTGATTGTTGAAGTCTTTGTTGATGATATCATTTTTGGAGGAGATGATAGTTTGTGCATGAATTTTGCTGATGAGATGAAGAGTGGGTTTGAAATGTCTACGATTGGAGAAATGAAATTAATTTTGGGATTGCAAATTACTCAGTTAGATAAAGGGATTTTTATATCTCAGTCGAAGTATGTGAAAGAACTCCTAGAGAAGTTTGGTATTGAAGTTTCAAAGCCTATTGGTACACCTATGATGATCGGATGTAAGTTGACTCAAAATGATGATTCTCCTAAGACAAATCAGGCTAGATACAGATCCATGATTGGTGGATTTTTGTATTTGACTCAAACTAGACCTAATATCATGGATGTCTATGCATTGTTGCAAGATTTCAAGTTGATCCTAAGGAATCTCATGTGACTACTGTGAAGAGGATTTTTAGATACTTGAAGGGGACAATTGATTTTGGCCTATGGTATCCTAAAGAAGATGATTTTACTTTGAGTGCTTTTACTAATGTTGATTGGGTAGGAGATGTGAATGACAGAAAGAGTACTAGTGGTGGTGCATTTTTCTTGGGAAAGAAGCTAGTTTCATGGTTAAGTAAGAAGCAAAATTCCATTTCTTTATCTACTACAGAGGCAGAATACATTACTGGTGCTAACAATTGTACTCAAGTATTATGGATGACATAGATGTTGAAAGATATCATATTTGTGTATGATGAACCTATTACTATATTCTATGATAATTCAAGCGCAATTAACATTTCTAAGAATCTGGTGTTGCATTCAAAAACCAAACATATATCTATCAAGTTTCACTTTTTGAGAGAGAAGGTGAGTGAGAAGGAAGTGAGACTAAAGTATGTGTCTACTAAGGAACAAATTGTAGATATCATTACCAAGCCCTTGCCTAAGAATAATTTTGAGTATCTTAGAGGGAAGCTAGGGGTGATTACCCCTCCTAATCAGAACTAAGGTGCATTGACTTGCATTAGTCTATGTATTTCAGTCATATCTTAATCTGAATTGATGTTGTGGTGGTTGTTACTCAAGGGGAGTAGTCAGATGTTCAGAAATGTGCTTCAACGCTTGTGTAGAGAAAGATACACATTATCTTTGTTGGGTATGTGTAGGATCATGATGGGCCAAAAAGTGGCGATATCTAAGTGATATGATGGCCCATGTGGCTGACGACTTTTTTTGTACCCAAAATTGATGAAATGAAAAGGGTTTTTAAAGGAGATTCTTGGCTTTCCACCAATATAAATTATGCTTTACTTTGAATTTAATAAATAATTACTATTCATTTTCTATTTGAATTGCGACTAAAGTCCCGATTGATAGGTTGATTGAAAAACATCTATAAATTTCAAACGGTATCGCATTTTTTGAATCTGAACATGCATCACATTCTATGCTTTGCATACTATAGGATTAAATAAAAAAATGAATTTCATGAAGTTTTGACCAAGTTAAGGTGGTTAGACATACGAGTTTTAATATTTTTTAAAAATTTGTAATAAAAAAATCATAATTAATTATTTAATTGGAAAAAAATTACAAAAAAATATGCATCACATTGGGACATGAGTCCCCTACTTATATCTAAAATCTCATAAAAAAATATTATCATTTTATTGTGGTTAGGGTGGTCAAACAGACACCTACTTCTTATTTTTTCCTTGAAATTTAAGTACTACTGCATTGAAATTTCAAATTTTCACCAAATAGATTTTCCTTTTTAAATAAACCTAGTAGTTTAGAAATTACATTCAATTTTCTACAGATTCTATTTTTACATATTTTTGAAATAATATAGATAACTTATTCAAATTTTTACATCAAGTTGCCTAACTCTGATTTTCTAAATTTATTGCCACTTAAGGGCCTGTTTTTTCCATGATGATCTTGCACATACCGTGTCATTCATGTCAAAAAGGGAGAAGAGTCATGTGAAAAACTATGAATTATCTAAGCAGAAGAGTCAAAATCTAAGGGGGAGAAAGTGCTTAGAAAAAGTTTTGTTGATGGTGTTTTTTCACATCATGTGTTTCCATCAATGCCAAAGCGGGAAATTGTTGGATGTTGTTGTAATGTGGTTTTCATTGATGTCAAAAATATTGGTATTAATGCATTAGAGGTTGTATATGTTGAGGATATTGAGAAAATTGTAATAAAATAAGTTGTAGGTTGTTAGTAGTGAATTGAAGTTCAGTATTTTGGCTAGCTTAGTATGTTGAGTATATCTAGTTTATCCACATTAAGTTTTTGAGATCCGCATGAATATTTGATCAAGTTATGAGTATCTGTGTTTTGACAGTTTTTATGTTGCTTCAGTTGGTGTTCCTGAAAGAGGGTGATGTAATTCTAGTAAGTTCAGTTGTTGTGGATGCTTCTCTGGTGATTCATGATGCTTGTGGATGTTTTCTAGATTATTCTCTATTTGTGTTGTACATCTGCATTGATCATTGTGCTCGCGATTGGTGATATTCTTTTGTGTGGTCATGTTTTTCATGTTCATGGATGACATGGTGATTGTAGCATTTTGTGGATCTTTGAGGAATAATTATTAAAGATGTTTCATGTTCGAGGATGTTGTTTTGGGTCCTCACTATGTTTTGGCTGACATTGGTTGATTTGCATTGATAATCATTTATGTTTTGGGCCAAAAAATTTTAGTCATTTTATATTTTATTGAAGCCGACATGTAGATGATGTTATTCTTGGTTGTGGATATATATGAGCGATTGTTTACATTATTTGAGACATGCAAGATGTGTGAAGTGCGAGTGATATGTGTGAATAAAGTTTAGAACTTTCAAAGGGAGAAGTAAAGTGTGAAGAAGAGTGAGCAGAAGAAAGAGTGTTCATGTGCTTAACCAAAAATGTAATCAGGCATTACCAGATGCTATCTTCTCAGTTCAAAATCTCTCAGAAGGATTTAATCTGAATGTGACTGTAAGACAGTGTGTCTTCCTTTGGGCAATAATCCTTTTTGTATTTGAGCAGTGAGATCTAGGAATTGTTCTTAAATACATGTGCATTCCCTATTTACTATACTTTTAATAGAGTATAAACTTGTGGATTAACCTCCATCATGGTTTTTCCCTTATCAGGGTTTCCACCCAAAAATCTTGGTGTTATGTGTGTTTCTGATGTGATGATGGTTTTTGATTTCATGTTCAATTATTAGATCAGAGAATAAGTTTAATAAGTATAATTTATGAGACAACTAATTCACCCCACCTCTTAGTTGTCTTCCCTTGTATTGCCAATAGAGCCTCCATGCTATTAGGAGGCACGAAAAAAGCAACCATGGAAGCCTCCACCTTGACCAAGGAGGTCACTTTCTCGAAGCCCTTGGGTGGCAAGGTGTTAGGCTGCCCACCAAGTCCCTAAATCAAAGGAAATTTTTTCCTCAAATGTCCCTCTTTCCTATAGAGATAGCAAGCACCAAGGCCACCTAGGGTTTTGACAGGGCAGATGTAGATGGCGCCATCAATTTTAAGTCCAATATTACTTGTTAAATCCACCCCTGGGTTGAGTGAGGCAAGAACCCTCTCGTTTAGGTCTAGAAAAGTGACCTTGGGCCTATCTACCCTAATCACATTCCCAAATAGCTCAACAATTTGTGGGACAAAGGATCACAGATCTTGAGGGATGTTTTTAATTAAAAACCACCTAGGGCTTGTCAGGGTGAGGATTTCATCACAATTAGCTCCCAAGGTCTAGGACAGAACCCTAAAGACAGACTTTCCAATGCTCTAGTAAGGCTTCTTTATAATTTGTGCTTGCATGTCATGGGTTTTAAAATAAATTAGAAAAAACCCCTTTTGTATCATTCTACACAAAAAAAATTGAACATTAAGTTTTTTATTCCACACTGAGTTAAACTAGTTATCAAGGTATTTTCTCAAGGGGAGGTTATCCAAGTTAACAACAGCCATAAAAATTGCGACCTCTGATAACCTACCCCTTTCTTTAAGAATAGAATCAAGCATATCTACATTAGGAGAAATCACAGTAGTGTTAGGAGGAAGCCTATCTTGTGGTCCTCCATTGATACCAAAAGCCTCTACTTTACCTAAAGAGTCAAATACAAATTTCACATTTCTCAAATAGAAGGATTGATCACTTGCAACAACATCGCATAAAGATTTGGGGTGGTTAATATCATTAACTGCCTCCTCATCCCTCGCAAATTCCCCAAGGGACTCGAGGTGGGTGTGCCCCCCTCCATTTCACTTCACACAGCTATAAGGCCTTTCAGGCCAGAAAGCAATAGAGAAAAAAAAAACTCAAAACCACACAGAGCCGACCACACAACCACAAAACACACATTGGGAAGGAAAAAAATGCGGATAGATACAGTGGAGAATGGAGGGAACTTACCTTCTTGGGGGAGGACCAAGCCTCCCCTAGTACCATGTCATTGAACCCCCAAATTAGGCCATCGAACTAGAACTCTAGCAAAGCCTCCAGTTTTCTCTCATCACCCTCATTCTTCGCTTGGTTTGTAAAAGTGATATATTAAAGGAGGATAGTGAGAACGTGATTTTAAATTGGGACAATCACTTATTTATCAATAAGATAGGTAAAGGAATGGATGTAAAATGAGGATGAAAGAGAGGAGAAGAAAAAAAATATCAAATAAGTAGAGGGTATGTGCAAGATCATGATGGGCCAAAAAATGGCGATATGTAAGCCATATGATGGCCCATGTGGCTGACGACTTTTTTTTAACCCAAAATTGATGAAACGAAAAGGGTTTTTAGAGGAGATTCTCAGCTTTCCACCAATATAAATTATACTTTACTTTGAATTTAATAAATAACTGTTATTCATTTTCTATTAGAATTATGAATAAAGAACTAATTGATAGGTTGATTGAAAAACATCTATAACTTTCAAAAGGTATCACATTTTTTGAATCTAAAACATGCGTCACATCCTATGCTTTGCATACTATAGGATTAAAAAAAAAAAATGAATTTCATGAGTTTTTGACCAAGTTACTTGGTGGTTAGACACACGAGCTTTTATATTTTTTAAAATTTGTAATAAAAATTTCATAATTAATTATTTACTTGGAAAAAAATTATTAAAATATATGCATCACATCGGAACATGAGTTCTCTACTTATATCTAAAATCTTATAAAAAAATATTATCTTTTTATTGTGGTTAGGGTGGTCAGATAGACACCTACTTCTTATTTTTACCCTGAAATTTAAATACTACTGCACTAAAATTTCAAATTTTCACCAAATAGACTTTTTTTTTTTAAATGAAGGTCTAGTAGTTTAGAGACTACATTCAATTTTCTACATATTCTATTTTTACATTTTTTTGAAATAATATAGATAACTTATTCAAATTTTTACTTCAAGTTGTCTAACTCTGATTTTCTATATTTTTATTGCCACTTAAGGGCATGTTTTTCCATGATGATCCTGCACATACCATAGAGAAGATAGTGTCCAAAACAACAGGAGAAAAGGAAAAGAAGAGAAAATCCCAAAATTATTTCATAAAATATACAAGAAAAAAATCCCTCTATTTCTTAACCTAATCTTGAAAATCTTGAATTACATTTGTTAGAATGTCAAGGGCCTTGAATCCCCTAATAGAAAATACATTATCAACAAATCTCACAATAAGAGGAACATTCTTGACTTCCTAATTTTGCAAGAAGTCTCATCGATTGGGTTTCAATTAGAAGCTCCAATTTGAAATTTAATTGGAAAGATTTTATGGGCGTGCAGGATCATGATGGGCCAAAAAGTGGCGATATGAAAAAAGTACCATTTTGCACTCATGAAAATCTCAAGTTGACTTTTTTTTGGGTTGGGTGTCAGTATTTTGCTCCATAGCAATGCCCAAGCCAAAGTTTTACAAATCAGATATCCGATTTGTAAAAGTAAAAATATCGGATATTTGATTCAGGATATCCAATTTGAATCGGATATCTGATTTGAGTCAAGTAGTATAAAAGCTAAAAAAGGTCATTTGAAAGTCATTGAAAGTCATTTCAAACCTCCAATGACGTGAGTCCAAATCCGATATCAAATTTAAGTTGATATTCGATTTTGAAGGTATGTATTTGGTTTTTATTTGTAATTGATTTTTGTTTTAGTTTTGTATAATTTTAACAAGTTTTTCACAGATTTTGATTAAAAACTAGGGCTTTTTACAATAATTTCATTTATATTGTGGAATTTCAATTAGATTAAATAGTTTTGAACTTCAATCGGGTATTATGGCAGAGAATCAAAACCCACAAATTCCAAACCCTCCACCACCTCCATGCCCATGAATTGAAGAGTTAATTGGTGAAAAAATGGAGCAATTGAGGGGAATTTGTGATGTTTATAAAACAATCCCTCTAAGGAAGATGACAAACACATTGAAAGAAATAATTAAAAATATAGAAACCCTCTCCACCCAACATAATTTATTTCTTTCATGGCGAGAAAGCATGAGGGAATATTACTCCTATGGATTGTCTTACGAATATGTGAAAGATCTCAAAATAATAAAAGCCCAATTAGCCTCTTTATTTGTTAACCCCCACACTGGTCTACCAGTTAATGTTAATAAACCAAAAAATTGTATAAAATGGTGCACGATAAGGAATTTGTAGATAACTTTTGGGATTGTTGGTGCATGGTTTTTGATAAACCACCCAACAACTATAGTGATGTACCATTTTAATTTATTAAAAAATTATACGTTGAGTTTGTGTTAGGGCATCATGTCAATTACTTTGACATTAAACCCTTCCAGGGCGTAGGTGGAGGTATGCCCCAAGATAGACCAAGGGTAGTTAGAGTAGTCTAGGGACCATATGTTCCCCCTCCTCCCCTTCCTCAACCACCTCTAGTACCTCAACCAGATATTATTGAGGATGCAGCCACACAGACTATTCGGGCTATTCACTCTTTGAGTGATCTTTTCGTTTCCCATACTGCTATAGTAGTTCAGCCACATGTTGGTGATGGATTGAGTGTTGTTGCATCATCCTCCTTAGGTCCACATATCTGTGTGCCACATACTTGCACTATGTGCCACCAAATATTCTTGGGTCCTCTTGTACAGCCCGTTGAGCATCCCTTCGACACATCTGATTACGACTTCCATGATGTGGACATTATACGAGATCAGATGTAGGAGATTGCAGCAGACCCTATAGAGTCCTCTCTTACTAGAGAGGAGGATGTTGGAATAGTTACACAGGTAATATTTAAGTTGTAAATTCATAACTTGCATTTATGTTTAAATGAATATTAATAAGAAATAGTATCAAGTATTAATATTTATTTACGTGGTCTATTTAACAGTTGATGTTTGAGGAGGAGCTTACAGAGGTTACTAATAGCACCCTCAGGGCCATTTCATTTGGCCTCAACATGCATGTGGTATATATTTTTTCACTCACTCATTTACATTTTTTATTATATACTTGCTTGTCATTTGAATTGTCATCAACGAAATTATATATTAACTTATATGTTTATCTTATTTTCCTCTTGTAGGAAACACCTAGAGCAAGTGAGGTGCAGTGTTTTCCAGACTTTGGAGGCACAATGATAGATAAATGAAAGGTAATTGTACTCAAATTCAATTGAATTAATTTTTTTAAGATCTTATAGTGATTATATATACATCGACATAGATTGGTAGTTTCATATACTTGTCATTTTTATGTATAGGAGGTTATGAGCTACACATCCTTGTTGACAAGTGTCACAATGCCTAAAGGAGTAGGTGTTGGAGCACTTGAAGGAGTAGGTGTTGGAGCACTTGAAGGAGTAGGTGTTGAAACACCTCAAGGAGGAGTTGTCGAAACACCTGAAGGAGATAAAGAAAAAGAGATGCCTAAAGAGGTATGTGTTTATTTTATTTTGTGTTTGGTCAATATATTCCTATTACCTACAATTGTATGCTTACTTGTATCAATTTTATGTTTTTGTTCACATATATAGATTGGCATTACAAAAGTTGATATGATTGGTTCTTTGAGAGGGCTATATTCTAGGACTCCTGAGGGTTTGAAGAGATGTATATATGAGGTAATCAAGATTTCAATTTTAGAGTTCAATTATAATTCAATGTATATTGATTTTGATGTTAATTATTCGATTATAAGTTATATAATATAACTAATCTCAATGATGGTTTGAATTTTTCTTGTGTAGTTTCCTTCAGAGCCAAAGAGTGCTTCAAAGAGGCTCCATTTTGGTTATCGACCAGTAGTTTAGGATGAGATAGACATTTTGGCATGTATATTTTGAATAGATATCGAGATGCTCCATTTTTATGATCCACCATTAGTTTAGGATGAGATAGATATTTTGGCATGTATATTTTGAATAGATATTGAGATGGCATGTGCCACATTTTGAAAAAAAAAATTTGAGTTGGTGTTGATGCCAATTTTGTATATGGACATACACTATATTATTGGATAATTTGATATATAGAAGATGAGAATCAAAATAATTTGTTCCTCATGTGCATGTTTAAACTATTCAAAAGTTTAATCTTGAGCAATGGTTAAATATCAATGTATAATAGCATAAACAATAATGGTTATATTATATAGTTCACAATCAAAAATAATGAATAATGGTTAAATTATATCATATATTTCTTAGTTATATTATGGCTATATTATATAGTTTAAATAGCTTTGAAGACAAGAACAATGGTAAATTTTAACATTTTAACTTTAAAGTTTAAATACACAAATTTCATTTTATCACACTACATGATGTTTTAGGGTCATTAGGGAGTCATTGGTGTCATTTTGTGCATTACAACGAGGAAGTTGCAAAATATTGCAAATTATGAAAAGTTGTCATTAAGAATGCCAAAAGGTTGTAAAGAGGAAGCCCAATGGTCATTTGGGTTTGAAAATTAGTTGTAACTATTGAATTTGGTTGGAAAACCTTTAAATAGGCTTGTGAACTCGAAGGGATAGTTGGAGAAGTTGTTCATTGAGAAGAAGCAATAAAATTTCATTGTTTCCTTGCAATTTCTTGAGTTATTCCAGAATTTATGAGGTTTCTTTGTGCTATATGGTTCCATACAAGGTAATATTGCACTCTAATGGATTGAATTCGGTGGGCAGCAGGGTTAAACTCACCACAAACTTGGTTTGAATCATTTTCATTTGTTTTGTGTATTTGAGAGGCAATTTACTAAGGGTCAGTCTGTATACCATGTTTAAGGGTTTTGAGTGCATCTAAAATGGCATATTAAGCCTTCCACCCATTGTATGAATTTTTAAATTGATGGATAGGCTTAGTTAGGGTTAATAAAAAAACATTCATTGTTTCATGTGCAGGGGAGGTCAGGATCATGATTTTGATGGTGCCCTAGATGGCATTTTGGGTGTTTTTACATGAAAAGGAGAGGTTAGAGGGGGTAAATGTGAGAAATATTTGAGGGCAATCACTTTTTATGTCCTTTTAAGTTTTTGCAAGGTTCTTCAAAGGTTTTCAATGCATTGGGATGGTATGGTGAATTCTTCATGTAGGTTTTTCAATAAACCCTTGCCTAAATTGAGCAATTTGAGGGTTTTATTGAATAGGGTCTTAGAGGGCGAGTTCCTAAAGATAAGTTGGAAAATTTTTGGTTCTATCACTTGGTGAGTGCTTCCCCATTGAGTTTTGTGGTTTGTGAAGTGATTCAAGGGTGGTTTCTTTGGAAATTAGGCCTATTTTGCTAGGTTGCGTATAGTTTGAATTATTTGTGGAATTTGTTCCAAAAGAGTCATATGTGAGGTTGATGTATATTGTAGAAGGCTTTAATGAGTGCCTATAATGATGGTAACTTGTAGAGGTTGTTAAGGAAAACTGAGAGTAGTTGGGAAAATTGGGTTTGCAAACCTACAAGGGTGTCTAGGTGAGAAAGGGAAAGTAAGCCAAGATTGAGTTTGTAAGTAGAAAGGTGATTTGTAACCTTTTGAGTTGATAAAGTTAGGGGTTTGTCAACCTAGGTTGCCATCAGAAACACTCACGAACACTCAAAAACTCAAAACCCCTCACTTTCGACAAGTTTCAAGGAGGGTTTATTGAAAACCTCACCTCGAGACCTTTCCTCACTGTTTCAATGTCTCCAACACCTTCAAATATGTCTGCCCTTGGTTAATTAAATCTTAAAATGTGTTGCCCTAATGTAAGCAAGGGAGTTCCCAACTACACCGAGAGATTAGGACCTTTCACGTGGACTTTAAGAGGCATCTAACAAGATTAAGATGCTATTACAAATTAAACTTATCCCCAAAACACACCCTTAAGGCTTGTAGCCTCAAAACACAAATTTTGAAGATTTATTTTGGAGAAGGCCATACAAAGACCTACAAAATATCATTTGAAATATACTTCAACTCTTGACACAACATACCAAAAGATCCAATAAGGAATCTTTGAAACAAATTTGTAAACCTTTAGTTTGCCCTTGTTCCAAGCTACTCAATTAGCCCTCTTTTACAAAGGAGGTACCTCCTAAACTTGATTATTCCACCAAAACTAAATGGAAAATCACTAATTGTATGAAAAAACACCAAATTCCAACATTTATTCTCTGATTCAAGACTTCTAGGGTGTTGATCTAGATAACTCTCACCTTTCATGCAAAACACCAAGGGTTTATTGAAACTCACATCATCTGGGCTTAAAGAACTCAACCAATTCCACCAACAGACTCTAAATGATCTAGGAAAACTCACAAAACCATCACAAGACCAAAACTATAAACACTTCATCAAAACCCTATCTCAATACCTCAGTTTCACATTAAAAATGCACTATTTAACCCTAGGGCATCATCCCAATTTGAACCACTAAACTCCACTGCCTACCAAAGCATGAAAAAATATAATTAAAGTGTATTGGACCCATTCCATGAGTTAAAATGGTTACAGTGAGTGGAATGGGTCAAATCATCATTTTAGAAGGCAATCAAACCTAAATACAGAGAATACAACTGCTTCAGAAACTTAAAGAAATCTCCCTCAAATTTCAAAGTTAGACACTCAAAATAGAAGCATTTAAAAGCTATATCATGCCCCTACATAACAAAATGAGATTCAGATCACTTAAAGCCTATATGGGTCTGTACAGAGTGAGTAAAGTTCAAAAAATATAGAAAATTTGTAGAAAAACATTGTATTATGATTGGAGTTCATCAATACAATCTTCAACCACCTTGTTTGAGCCTTTTGGAATCCTTTTATACTTTTTCCATTCAAATCCCAACCAACCCAATGCCTATAACTATCTCTTAAAATCCTTGACCTTTCACATTCCCTAAAAGTTGCATTTTTGACAATTTTTGCTCTTAGACAACATTTTTATATTTTTGCAACTTTTGACTCCCAAACACAAATGACTCAAAAATCTACCAATTACATCATGAATGTTCTCAAAAGACCTTATTTAATGTAAACATACTATATCTAATGCTAGATGAACTTAACATGTACACTTGACCAATTGACCTCCATTTTTTAACTTCATGTGCTTAGGTGTACCAGCACCATACAACCCTGCAGAAAAAGAACTCATGTCACATTAGTTGTGTCTTACATCGGTTCCACCAAGCTTTACACCTACCCTCTGGTTTGCAAATCTCCTTCCTTGGTTCATAGGCAATGATTCCACAGTCTACTCTGCATCCTTGACATTGATTTCACTTGAATAAGTCGCCATCTTTGCATTCCAACCTGATGTTTGTCTTCTATCTATTCCTAGATCAAAACCAAATGATGTTTCTACCTTTATGCCTACAATCAAACTCTTACCAACAATTTCTTGAACTTCCTGCCACTTTATCACAATTTCATGCTTGCATCTATCCTTGGGTTCTTGTTCTTTTTGTCCTTTCATCCCTATCATCAATCCTGTTATCTTACCAGAAACAAGTACCTTTGTACCTACCATACCTATATAACCTTCATGCTTTGCAACATTATTCCCAACCAATGGACACACAATGGACCCTATCATGACATTAGCATACCAATTTACTACCAACTCGGTCTTCAAGCCTGTGTCAACCTTCACACCTGTTGTCAAAGTATTTTCAGACTTCAAACTAACCATCTCACTTGACACCATATTTTCAGTAGAAATTTCCTTTGGAGGAAGGTTGAGTGCATTATTTGAAGTTTCTTGTTTAAGGTTGTAGTTAAGGTTTTGAGGTCTAGAATGTATTAAGAGGCCATTCCGCCTATTGTTCATGTCGTGATTCAGTGGAATGAGCTCGGTTAGAATAAGATATCTAGTTGTGGAAAAGATATTTGGTGGAGATTTCCATGCTGCCCCTATAGAAAAATCATGAATTTAGCCTAGGAGGCATATCTTTAAGTGATAGAAGGTCTGCAAAGGTAGGGTAGGTCATTTGGATGTTTGGGATTGAAGCCCTAGTTGAACAAAGAGTGAAAATGGGTGAAATTGAGAGGTTTTAAGAAGAAAATGTGTGAGAAATTTGGGGGCAGCATAATTTGAAGATGAATTAAGTTTTTGTAGGGTGAAATAAGAATTTTTGAAAAGATTTCGAGATTGAATGAGGTCTGGAGATGGGTTTTTCAATAAACCCCTGCTTATTTGGTGAAAAATGAGGGTTTCATGAAAAAGTGTCTTAGCAAGCGAGTTTTGAATCAGTGGCTGAATAATTTGTGGTTTTGGAGGTATTTTGAGTACTTTCTAATTGTATTTTGAGTGGGAAGAAAGATTGAAGCAGAGTTCCTTTGTTAAAGTGGGTTAATTGGAGCCCATTTTCCAGCGTTCAAGGTCAGTTTGATGGTATGGTTCCAAAGTAGGTACATGTGATTCTATGATTTGTTTCCTGGGTGTAATAAGGTCATCCATGACTATTTGGAGTCATTTCGAGTCATTTTGAAGTGATTTGGGGTCATTGCAAGAAAGTGCAAAAATGAAGTTTTATTAACAAATTGTTTTAAAATTGGTTGTAAATAGTTGGGACTCATTTGTGTGGGTACGTTTAAGCTAGGCATGGTCCTCTTACACATTGAAACATGTGGAATCCCTCTGAGCTACATTCAATCAAAAGAATCCCTTAAGAGTCCAAAGTGCAAAATGGCTGCAAACTTCGGAATGCTCGTATCCAGACACCATGATGCTAAGAAACTTATCGTATGACCCTATGGGATCATGTTGGGCCCCTCTACAATAACCTTTCTCAATTTTCTCTATCTCAGAGGTTTTTTACTGTGGTGGCAAATTCTCACTTAGGGAAAAAGTTGTCAAATGCAAGTAGTTGAAAGTTACAAAGTGGTTCAAATTTTGTTCTGCAACTCGTGTGACCAAATGGACTATTCTGACACATCCACATGGGTATTTTTACACTATTAATGGTCCTCTTTAACACCAAAACACGCTGAATCGCTTCGAGCTACATTCAACCGGCATAATCCTTTAAGAGTCCAAAGTGCAAAATGGCTAGATACTTCAACATGCTCGTATTCAGACACTGTGACACTTAGAAACTTCTTGTCTGACCCTATGGGATCATGTTGAGCCCCTCTACAATAACCTCTTTTTATTTTTTCTATCTCGGAGGCCTTTTTCTGTGGTGTTGAATTCTCGCTTGGGGAAAAAGTTGACAAATGCAAGTAGTTGAAAGTTACAAAGTGGTGCAACTTTCGTTCTGCAACTTGTGTGACCAAATAGACTATTTTGATGCATATGAGTGGGTACTTTTATGCTAGGAATGGTCCTCTTATGCACCGAAACATGCAGAATCACTTTGAGCTACATTCAACTGATAGAATCCCTTAAGAGTCCAAAATGCAAAATGGTTGCAAACTTCAACATGCTCGTATTCGGACTCTGTGATAGTTAGAAACTTCTTGTCTAACCCTATGGGATCATGTTGGGCCCCTCTACAATAACCTCTCTCTTTTTTTCCTATCACAGAGGCCTTTTCCCATGGTGGTGAATTCTCCCTTGGGGAAAAAGTTATCAAACACAAGTAGTTGAAAGTTGCAAAGTGGTGCAACTTTCATTCTGCAACTCATGTGACCAAACAGACTATTCTGATGCATCCGGGTGGGTACGTTTACACTAGGGATGGTCCTCTTTTTCACCAAAACACTTGGAATTGCTCTGAGCTACATTCAACCGACATAATCCCTTAAGATTCAAAAGTGCAAAATGGCTGCAAACTTAAGCATACTCATATTCGGACACCATGACACTTGGAAACTTCTCATCTAATCCTATGGGATCATGTTGGGCCCCTCTATAATAACCTCTCTCTATTTTTTCTATCTCGAAGGCCTTTTCCTGTGGTGGCGAATTCTCGCTTGGGGAAAAAGTTGTCAAATGCAAGTAGTTGAAAGTTGCAAAGTGGTGCAACTTTTGTTCTACAACTCATGTGACCAAACAGACTGTTCTGATGCATCTGGGTGGGTACGTTTACACTCAGCATGGTCCTCTTATGCATCAAAACATGCAGAATCACTCTGAGCTACATTCAACTAGCATAATCCCTTAAGAGTCCAAAGTGCAAAATGGTTGCAAACTTCATCATGCTCGTATTGGGACACCGTGACACTTAGAAACTTCTCAACTGACCCTATGGGATATGGGATTGTGTTAGGACCCTTTACAATAAACTCTCTTGGTTTTCACTATCTCAAAGTCCTTTTCCTATGGTGGTGAATTCCCACTTGGGGAAAAAGTTTTCAAATGCAAGTAGTTGAAAGTTGCAAAGTGGTGCAACTTTTGTTATGTAACTTGTGTGGCCAAATAGACTGTTTTGATGCATTTGGGTGGGTAATTTTATGCTAATAATTATCCTCTTATGCATCGAAACATGTGGAATCGCTTTGAGCTACATTCAACCACTAGAATCCCTTAAGAGTCCAAAGTGCAAAATGGCTGCAAACTTCAGCATGCTCGCATTCAGACACCATGACACTTAGAAACTTCTTGTCTGACCCTGTGAGATCATGTTGGGCCCCTCTACAATAACCTCTCTCGGTTTTCACTATCTCGAAGGCCTTTTCCCATGGTGGAAAATTCTCTCTTAGGGAAAAAGTTGTCAAATGCAAGTAGTTGAGTGTGTAAAAATGACTTTTGAGCCATCCCACCCATTGTATCCTACTGTAACTCGATGGAATGGGATAATTAGGGGTAGGGAACATATGATCAAGAAAAGGTGAAGAAGTTGGGTTTGCAGACCTACAAGTAAAATAGTGAAGTTTGATGAGAATCACCCTTGATAGGGTTTGGAGGAACAAAGGCTTGGTGTATTAGTTGGATTTGTGTTTAGTTGATTGAAGGCCTCCCTACTTTACATCATTCTATTGCTTAGTATTATGCTTTGATATATTTTTTCCAAGCACCCATAGCTTGTTCGAAAGCACCTATTTTAGAATTTTAGCCATAGTAGCAAGGCAGTGAATTGATTGATAAAATGATTTGGTAGACATGTATGAAAAATATCATAGCATAGACAAGGTAGTGAACTGTTTTAAATAAATTCCTCAAAGAAATGTGGTCCCATGGTGATGGAATTCCATGACAAGCACATTGAGACCACATTTCTTTGAGGCATTTTTTTGAACAGTTCATTGCCTTCTCTATGCTATTGCTTATTATTATGCTTTGATAGATTTTTTCCAAGCATCCATAGCTTGTTTAGAAGCACCCATTATAGGATTTCAGCCATAGCAGCAAGGTAGTGAATTGTTTGATAAAATTCTTTGGTAAACATGTACAAAAAATATGGTAGCATAGACAAGGAAGTGAATTGTTTGAAAAAATGTCTCAAAGATATGTGGTATGATGGTGATGGAATGCCATGACAATCCATAGTAGCAATTCAATTAATTTTTTGATATAATTCTTTGATAGACATGTATGAAAAATTTGGTAGCATCGAAACTCCAATGAACTCTTTGAAAAAATGCCTCAAAAAAGTGAGGTCTCATGGTGATGGAATGCCATGACAATCAAAAGCAATTTGATTGTCATGGAATTCCATCACCATGAGACCACATTTCTTTGAGGCATATTTTCAAATAGTTCACTTCCTTATCTATGGCTTGTCATGGAATTCCATCACCACATTTATTTGATGCATGTTTTCAAACAATTCACTACCTTGTCTATGTTATTGCTTACTATTATGCTTTTGATATATTTTTTCCAAGCATCCATAGCTTGTTCGAAAGCACCTTTTTAGGATTTTAGCCATAGCAAAAAGGAAGTGAACTATTTGAAAAGATTATTTGGTAGACATGCATGAAAAATGTGGTAACATCTAGACAAGGCAGTGAACTATTTCAAAAAATACCTCAAAGAAATCTGGTCTCCTAGAATTCCATGATAAGAAAATCCAATTAGGAGTTTCTCCTAGTTATTAGTTATGCAATTTGAATTAATTTCATAACTTATTAGGTTGACTTTGTAGAAACTATGTTGTAATTTAAATTTTTTCATCTATCAACATCTAGTTATAGTTATGTAATGTGAAGTAATGCTTTGACTTTGAAAGATGTGAACCAGATTTGCAACTCTCAATAACCTATTGCACCAACCATTTATGATGAAATGAGTAGGGGATAAGCACAACCACAATCACAATTTACTCCAAATCAGCCAAGGTTTCAGGGCTTATAACCCTATATTGTCAAACTTAACCAATTTGACTAGCCTTACTTGTAGGTGTCCAAACACCAAAACTAGGGCATAACTTCAAACCACTTAACAAACCAACAAACTATTTAGGTTTTTAGATACCCATTTGTCTCAATCCAAACATATCACTCCTTTGAACCAACACCATGAAATCAAGCTTTTTCACTATTTTAAACCCCCAATTGGGTCACTTTTACAAAGGACCTATGCCTTAAACTTTCCTTTTCACCCAAATTTCAATTGGGAAGCACTCACCAACCAACATAACCCCAAATTCCACAATTATTTTTCAAAGAAACATTTCCCAAAGCACCCTACCATGAAACCCTCATTTCTTACACTTTACATGGGGGGTTTATTGAAAAACAACCTTCCAGGGAATATCTACCAATGCCTCCAAAACTTCATAAAAGACCTAAAAAAAAACTAAAAAGATCAAGAGATCTCTGCTGCCCCCAAGAATTCTATCATTTGCTCAATCAAACCACCCAATTTAACCCAAAAATGCACTATTTTACACCTAGGGCATCATGCCAAACAACCAAAGACATTCCTTGAACACAAAACTCATTATTCACCCTATTTATACCTATTTCAACTCATTTGGGCCATCCCATTGAGCCACAACATGTACAATAGATGAGATGGCCTATTTAAGCATTTTTAAACCCTCAAAACACAAGTTTCAGTCGCCTATAGTAATTTTGCCACCAAATACATAAAACTCAACAAAATTTATTCACTCCAAAGAAAAAATGGAGATAGCTCTGCTACCCACCAAATTTACATCATTAGAAACCAATAACTTAACTACAAAACCGTACAAAGCCTTGAAATTGAAAATTTTCTAGAAAAACACAAAAAATTGGCAAAAATAAGGAACTTTATTTGATTTCCCTTCACAAAAGTATGAATCAACCTTGCTTTCAAGTTTCTACAACCTTTTTAACACTTTCTACACCAGATCCAACCTCCTAAACTGACTCAACAACCTTTTAAACCAACATGACCATTGGTGTTCCACCGTTTGCACTTTCAATATGACATTTTTTACAAATATGTATTCTTTGCATTTTTGACTCCAATGACCCTCCAAATAATTCAAATTCCATTAAATAGTCCCAATGAACCCTAAAAAACATAAATCACTTGATTCCTAACACATTTTTGACAATTTGACTCTTCATATGCCATTTTACAACATTTGGCAATTTTGCATTACAACTTTGCATTATTTTACAATTTTTGACATATTGACACAAAATGACTCAAGATGACTCCAAACATAAGTTACATCATTTTGCAATTTTTGAAATATTAACTCAAATGACCCCAAACCACACTAATATGACTTATTGCATCACAAATTGGTCTATATGACCTTATTAGACCTCAAAAAAGACTCAAACACTAACATACATAATACTAGACCATGTTTCCAAAAATTGCAAATTCAAACTTTCATGGTGCCCCTGTACCAAAAATCCATGCCTACAACATTCAAGCATACAATTTACACAATATGCATCATAAGGGAGATTCAAGAATTGCAATAGCAAAAAGATTTTTTAATCAAAAAGTCGGAAGGCTATACAATGATATATATTGATAAAAGTATATACAATATATCCAAAAAAGCCATACAGGCTGAGTACAAAGGAGCCATATGGACATAAAATTTCATGTATATATCAATAGTACAAAACATATTTCCCTCTAGGGGAAGGAAATAGATCTCGTGTTTCCTTTAAAACTCGATTGGATGAAGTGACTATTGTTTCTCTTATCTTTCGAACACACTCGCTAGTCCTCCTCTCTTCACTCTAGACATTGAAAATATAATTTACCATAGTAGCAGAATATGTCAGTAATAAGACTAAATGAAAACAGATTGAAGATAATTCTCTGTTTGGATAATAGATAGAAAAAGTGCAAAAATATGCATATGGAACTAAAATCTTCGAAAATATTATATCCATATCAGAGCATTACCTTAATTTCAGCTTCTTCAACAGTTATATCTCTTTGAGCATTACCTTAATTTCAACTTCTTCAATTGTATCCTAACTATCCCATCAGCCAAACAATTACTTTTTGCAAGTATTAAATAAAGAACACTAATGAACTTAAGCATAATGAACCTAAGCATCATACCTTCCATTCTTGAGCATGCTATTCAAGTGTGCTTGAAGGGTCATCTCTTTGCTCAAGAGTATCCAATATTGCTTCATGATCATCAATACTAAGTGTCCATAGTTTTTCTATCTTTGGTTTGGTGTGATGCTTCAACAACTTAACATTTGTTGATATAGAAAGGTTGAATACATGAGAATGGTTTTGTGTCTCTCGTAGTCTTCAAATGTAGGTATGCCATTATTTCTAATCATGTATGTTCACAACCAAGTTTCTGCAACCACAATTGAACTTGTAGGACACATGAACCCATCATCATCTTCTATTGGTTGTATTAGCTTATGCTTTACTTGCACACATCAAGCCAAACAATAGTCTGATCTCTCTGCATTCCCCTGTGGTGTAGCAACTGCAAAAGTATGTCCTGGTTGTAATATATCTAAAAGACGGTTGTAATCAACTGAACTTTCCATTGTTTCATTTGTCATGGATATTGTTTGAGATAAAGGATTTAGATACTATGGAACCCATGTATCCACCCACTCACTTGACTTGCATTGATCCCACTCGCACTAAATACAACTCTGACATAAACAAACCAACTCTTGTGTCCAAATGGTCCATGTGCTTGCATCTGAGCTTCAAAATGAATGCATCTTTGAAGAATCTTTGATTGTATGACAATCCAATCTACCTCCCACTGTACCCTCCTCAACCAACCAAAAGAATCTACGCATTGTTGAATCATTAATCCCTCCCTATGACAGTGCTGAACTAAACCAATCAACAATAGAACGTGCATCACTGAATTTTTGTCATGAAATATCCAATTGCTCCTTAACTAGAGTTGTCTTTACATATGCACCTACTCCATCATGCTCCCCTTTCCCATGACCGACTTCAAAAAAAATCTAAATATGAGGTACACTCCTCTCTACATGCATTATACTCAAACAATAAAACATACGAGCATTCTTGAATTAACCTGTGCATTTATCTGACCAAATGAGATGTTGGCCCACTACTATATCATGCTCTTGCAAGAACTCAAAAACAATCTCGAAACAATTTTGGACATACTCGGACAAGTGAGATCTATCATCGCTCATATAAAAATGATACTCTATGATTATCTTTTGATCCTCTTTTGTACTATCAGGGGCATGTCTAAATGTTATGTGAACAAAAATAGCAATCTGAATGGAATTGTAATACTGAGATTGTACCTCATTTTGTGGTTGCGATGTGTAGTTTTCTGCAAAATCAACCACTGATATAATAGTGCCAATCAAAAAGGAGTCCTTACACATCCTAAATTGTTGATCCAACCACTGAAACCTATGTCTATTCCTTGCATAATTGTAGAAAATATTATCCTTAAAATCTGAAATAAAATCAACAATACTGCATTCTTTTGTAACCAACTCGCATCTGGAACCTTCACCTCCACTCTACAAAGTGTTAGTTTTTAGTGATCAGATATAAACTCAAAAATTTAATGCAAATAAGACAATAACACAATAGATACCATGGGAAAACCCTCCACTTGAGGGAGAAAAACCTAGCAAAAATCTTCCTTATATATATTCAACAATCAGCAATGAAGCTTTACAAGGAATGGCTTTCACAAAGCCTGATATAATAAGATCACTCTCAGAATAATTGATCTAATCTTATGCAATTACAATAATGATTTTCTGCATTATTCGATCTGCTCATGACCCTTAATATGGTCTTGATGGAATGCAATTTGCACTTGATAAGGACTACTTTGCCTGTGAATTTTTCTTGCTCATGAATAAGCTTGATCTGCTCCTTCTAAGTCTCCTCTAGCTTGCAAATATGCTTGTTCTTTAAATTGATCCAAATGAGAGGAGAATGATCTTGTATATATACAAGAGATAGGCGCCTTATTACAAGAGGTCGACCTTCAATAATATAATTTCCTTTTATATATATTAGGTCGGCCTTGTATGTAATAAATACAATATTATTTACATAGAATCAAGATTCATCTCCTTAGCAAGTCGGCCACAATGAATATTTTATTTCACAAATAAAATCGCATAAGTATAAGATTGCCTTACAATTTAAATAGCTGAATAGGCTATATTTAAATTGTAGCCCACAAATCGTGCAGGGCTGGAAGTATAATCTAGATGCTACAAAACATCCACATAAAGTATATTTGACTATCTCATATCTCTTTCTCAAAAATATTCTTTCCAAATTCAGGTTTGGAACCCTCATGAAAACATTGAACAAACTTTGACAAGCCACGACATTGTGAGCTCTTCGCATTTAAACAATCATTTCTATAGAAAAGGCAACCATCATCTCTAGAACATAAAAATAGATCTAGCAATTCCCTTGATGATTTCAGAAGATGCATTGCACCACACTCCTGCAACATTTCATTAGTATGCAAAGTAGAATGGATATAACATAATAATTAATGGTACATTGGAAACTCCACATGGTATTTGTAATAGCAAGTATTATGAATTTTAAGAGGCACACAATAAAATGGATTCCAAACCTTCAAAAGTCCTTTGTGAGATTTCCATATTTGGATTTGCTTCAATAATTTTTTTGAACAATATTGTTTGGCATGATTCCAAGAAATGTTTAGGATGCAGTGTACAGTCTCGATTGCCAATTCTTAACTTTAAAACATCCTTTGTATTGGGTGATACTCTAGAGTTATCATGCCAAAATTATTGAATTACCTGCTTTACATTATCAGTTAGCTTCGTATCAATGCGTGGACGCCTCCTGGAAAAATCCCATGTATCATTTTGAAGAGGATCATCTATTCTTTCTCTTCTTGCAAGTGCTCTATCTAAAGTTGAACAATTCATGTCAAAATCAATACAAGTTTGTCTCATAAAGCGAGCATTTTTCAATTGATAGCTTACTAGGGTGATTGTAATGACTCTCTGAGTAGCTCTCTTATCTTTTTCCTTGTTATTTTTTCCAATAGACTTGAGAGAATTAAAAATATTTTTAACAATAATAGAATTTTTTTCAGTCTTCTTGTTCACACAAATCTTCAATTTGGCTAGCAAAGGTCTCATATTTTGTATCTTTAACAATTGTAAAAAAAATTGGCATTGCTCGGTCAATGTCTTATTGCTAAAATATTGGTTGAAAAGTTTCATAGCCCACAACCGAACGGTTCGTGTTGACCTCTTGCCTTCAAAATTTTCTATCATGTTCTCATCAATTTCAAGTAACCATTTAGGGGTTCTTGAAGGTCTTGAATTTGGAATATGTCTTTCTTCATTTCTCATGTAATTTGGTGAAACATAATTTACACTTGGTTCAATATTATGTTCAACATCTTCAATTCCAACATTTTCAATAATTTCATTCCCAATTTCAATATTATGTTCAACATCTTCAATTTCAACATTTTTCAGCTTGCACATTTTCAATATCAATTTCAATAATTCCATTCCCAATTTCAATATCATGGTCAACATCTTCAATTCCAACATTTTCACCTTGAACATTTTCAATATCAATTTCAACATTAGGATTCCCAATTTCAATATCATGTTCAACATTTTCACCTTGAACATATTCAATTTCCTCTTCACTTTAAAGATCAAAGGGCTCAGGTTCACCAATATTTGACATACCTTCTCTTCTGTTCCTATGAATTTCTCTATCTCTTTGTCTATATTCTTCAATTTTATCTTTTGTAAGCTTTCTCTTACGTTTTTTCTTCCGACGACTGCTTCTCCCCATTATACCTTAAAAAAGATGCTAAAAAAATGATTGCTTCTAACAAATTTGAGTAGAAGATGCTCCAAATAGTTGTTTTTTGTCTCTTCCTGTCTGAAATCACATTTTTGTCACTTGCAAAGCCTGCAAAAAGAATGTAGGGTCCATTGAGATGCCCAAAACGGACCACTTAAGGTTTTTCTATGGCTCGCAAATCTGATATCTGATAAAATCTGATATTTGATTTGAAAAATATTTCAAAATGTTTAACAACGGTAAGATTTTGGTGCCACAAATCGAATATCTGATTTTGCATACATAAACCCAAGAGTAATTAGGAGGTGGAGGGTGGACAAGAGAGAGAGATAGAGGGAAAGGGAGAGACAAAAAGAGAGAAGGGAAGGGAGAGAGAGAGAGAGAGGGGAAGAGGGGAAGAAGAGGAGAGAGAGGGAGAGAGAATTAGGGGGGGAAGGGAGAGGGGAAGAGGGGAAGAAGGGGAGAGAGAGAGGGAAACATAGAGGGAAAGGGTGGGAGAGAGAGATCTAAAGATAGAGGGAAAGGAAGAGAGAGAGAGAGAGAATTAGGAGGGGGGAGGGAGAGGGGAAGAAGGGGAGAGATAGAGAGATAATTAGGAGGGAAAGGGAGAGATATAGAGAGAATTAGGAGGGATAGGGAGAGAGAGATAGAAAATTAGGAGGGGGAAGGGAGAGGGGAAGAGGGGAAGAATGAGAGAGAGAGAATTAGGAGGGGTAGGGAGAGGAGGGGAAGAAGGGAGAGAGAAAGATAATTAGAGGGGAAGGAGAGGGGAAGGAGAGCGAGAGAGAGAGAGTTAGAGGGGAAGGTTGAGGGAAGAGGAACGAAGGGGAGAGAAAGAGAGAGAATTATGAAGGGGAAGGGAGAGGGGAAGATGGGAAGAAGGAGAGAGAGAGAGAGAGAATTAGGAGGGGAAGGGAGAGGGGAAGAATGGGAGAGAGAGGGAGAGAAAGGGAGAGAGAGAGAGAGATAATATGAGGGGGAAGGGAGAGGGGGAGAGAGAGAGAGAGAATTATGAGGGGGAAGGGAGAGGGGGAGAGGGGAAGAAGGGGACAAAGAGGGAGAGATAGATAGATAGATAGAGAGAGAGAGAGAGAGAGAGAAATCTAAAGATAGAGGGAAAGGGAGAAAGAGAGATAGAGAATTAGGAGGGGGAAGGGAGAGGGGAAGAGGGGAAGTGGTGTAAGAGGGTTTGGATGGAAGCATTCACACTTCCATGCTCTAGGTCTCACCTCAGCAATCCCTTGATGTGGCTTCTTTCACCACCCAACCTTTAGGCTCTAGCTCATCTACAGACACCCCTAGTTCTAGGCCATTCCCTCTTCCAACCTTTGCCAAGCAACACCACTCAATTCTTGATGCATGCCCTCTGCTCACCTTGACCCTTAATCCACCCTAAAGGTTAAATTCTTCCCAACACACAACTGAGTCTTTGCAGGGTTGTCTCTACTGGTTAACATGCTTCTTGGAATCCTACCATGTTTCTTGTACCACCTTTTATCTTCGTTTCTTCATCGCTCATCCCAAACCCTTGTTTAGGGTTTAAAAAGGCTACAAGCCTTGAGCCCCCATTTAAGTCTCCTAGCCGAGGAAAACTAGCTGTTGTTCACAACTTTCCAAAAGAGTCCCACTTCTTTTTCTTGGATTCTAGATGCCTATGCCACCCTCTGCAATATTTTCAAACCCTAAAGTCTTGTCTAGCCGTACATAGGACTGTCCTCCTTGTTTAGCAAAAACTAGGGGTTTTTATCAATTTCCTGGCCACTTGGTAGGTCTGTCAAAGCATTTCCTTGGTCTCCCAAATTTTGGAGTCTCCTCCTTGGGACTAGGCCTCTTTGGGACCTTCCTCCACACTTCTACCATGGGGTTTTCCTTGGAGAAGTCCACCCTGCAATTGATGTGCTTTTTAGCACTGGTAATTTGACTGTCCTAGCCGGGCACTGCCAAGCCTGCTTAGGAACAGTTCTTAGCCACTCCTCCTACATTCCTACACATCCCTACACCTACACTACATATATAAAGGGAGTCTAGCTCCATTTCCCAAGCAGCCATACACTGGGTATGGTGGGAAATGAATCTAAGACTCCATACTGGCCAGGTTACCAGTCAAGACAGAAAAGACAAGAAAACAAAACAAATTATCTATCAAGACACCTACAAGTTGCACTCACACTCTACCAACTACATATCCACAACAACAAGAAAGAAAAGTAATAAGCACTATCTAAAACATATCACAGGTCTGATCGCTCCTGATCAACTAGAGTTTCAAGAAAACATAGATTTTTAACCAACTTTCACACTGTCCTTCATTAGTTTTCCAAAATTTCAAACATACAAAATGTTCTCTATATCTTCCAACCTCTCAAATAGGTCAAGTGATTCTTTTTAAAGGTTCACCAAGTGGTTACTCTTCCCTTGGTCGGACATAACCACCACCTTAAGCAAAAATTGCTCCAATGCAACATTTTTGGACTTTATTTCAACTTCTAGTGACTCCTAGTTGAGAAAATCACCCATTGAATTAAGAACCACTAAACAACCTTTATTAGAACATGCTATAACAACACTCTATAGCTTCACTAACTCAAAATTAAATGGTCAACATGACCAAGAAGCATTAAACACAAAAACCTTCCTAAATTTTCAAATTTTGCTAGGTGTTTCATCATGCTTCCTAGGTGCTCTTGCACCATTCTCCCCCTCTCAGCTCAAACACTAAGGAATGGAAGGAGAGAGTAATGATAATTCAATTCCAAGCTTTTTAAATTGATCTTCTTGTATCCAAGTGGCTTTTGATTCTAGTTTGTTCTTCCACTGGATAAGGTGCTCCATATATACTTTGTTCCTTGTAGACTTTTGCTCTCTTGACTGTAAGATCTTCTCTGCCTGAAACTTGTCTTGTTGAGGAAAGTTCACATTATTGATGTCCTTGAAGATTTCCTTGTTGTTCTACTCCTCATCATTGACTGATCCCTTGTACTTGATCAAATCAGCAACATTGAAAACTGGAGAGATGCCCAAATCTGATGGTAATTCCACCTTACAGGCATTCTTGCCATATTTGGCCAACACCTTGCATGGACCCACTCTTTTCATCTATAACTTGGTGGACATCCCCTTCTACAACCTTGACTTGTTAAGGTGGACCATGACATAGTCCCCTACTTGAAACTATACATCTTTCCTTGACAGATCAACTTTCTCCTTCAACTTGTGGGTTGCTACTGTGACTATTTGCTTGACCTGCTCCTGGATCTCCTTCATGGTCTAACTGAAGTCTTCTACATGTCCACTCCTATTCTCCTGAGATCCAAGGTCTCTAATCTCACAAATGCCTCTTGGGTGCATCCCATACACAACCTCAAAAGGACTTTTCCCTGTAGTTCTATTGACACTGCCATTATAGGCATATTCAGCTTGAGAAATCACCATATCCCAGGTCTATCCATATTCCTTGGTTAGACACCTTAGTAGATTACCCAACACTCTGTTAACCACCTCTATTTGACCATCGGTCTAAGGATGGTAAGCTGATCCAAATGACAGATTTGTTCCCAATCTGCTCCATAGAGTCTTCCAAAAATGACTCATGAACTTCACATCTTTGTTTGAAACAATGCTCAGAGGCAAGCCATGGATCCGTACAATCTCCCTAAAGAAAAGGTGTGCTATGTAGCTTGCATCATGAGTAGTTTTGTAGGGAATAAAGTGACTCATCTTACTAAATCTGTCTACCACAACATAGATACTATCAAAACCAGTTTTGGTCTTAGGAAGGCCTACCACAAAATCCATACTCACACACTCCCAAGGTCTATTTGGAATTGGTAGGGGTTGATAAAGACCAACATTACTAGCTCCTCCCTTAGCTCTCATGCATACAACACACTATTCCACATATTTTCTAACATCTCTTGCCAATTTAGGCCAATAGTAAAATCTTTGAACTAACTCTAATGTCTTATTGATGCCAAAATGCCCACTAAGACTGCCATTGTGCTTTTCTTGAATGAGGTTTTCTCTCATTGACCTTTTAGGAACACATAACTGGTTTCCTTTAAACAACAATCCACTTTTCAATGTATATTCAACATACTGACTATGGAAGTGATTCTCAATGTTTACACATACCTTATAGACTTCTGAGAAATCTTCATCCTCTCCATAGAGTTCTTTAAAGCTTTCAATTCCTATGCTTTTCACTTGTATCTCTTGAATTGTCAATAACCTCCTACTCAATGCATCTGCTACCTTATTCATCTGCCCCTTCTTATGCTTGATGGTGAAGGTAAAAGCTTGGATGTATTCCATCCACTTCAAGTGCATATTTCTCAATTTCTCTTGGGTATTGATATAGCTAAGTGCTTGGTTGTCTGTAAAGACTACAAACTCCTTGGGTAGAAGATAATGCCTCCATTTCCTAAGTGACTGAACCAAAGCATAAATTTCCAAGTCATAGGTTGAGTATTTCCTCTTTGCTTCATTAAGTTTCTCACTAAAGAAGGCTATAGGTCTGCCCTCTTGTCTTAGCACTCCTCCAACTGCCACTCCACTTGCATCACACTCAACAGTGAACAATTTGTCAAAGCTAGGTAGTAAAAGTATGTGTTGAGTTGCTACTTCTTGTTTCAATTTCTCAAACCCTCTCTCAGCTCCTTGAGTCCACACAAACTTGGTTTTCACACCACCTTTTATTGTCTCTAGGACCGGTGCACAAATACCACTAAAGTTTCTTATGAATTTCCTGTAGAATTGGGCCAATTTATGGAAACTTCTTACCTTAGTCCCTGTTGTTGGTGTAGGCCAGTTTATGATTGCCTCCACCTTGCTTGGATCCATTTTCAATTATCCCTTAGACAATACAAAACCCAAATATACAAGTTCTTGTTTGAAAAACTCACATTTTTCCAGGTTGATAGCCAACTTCTCCTCTTGCAATATTCTAAGTACCAACTCCACATGCTTGAGATGCTCCTCTGCTATTTTGCTAAAGATTAGGATGTCATCCAAGTATACAACCACAGATACTCCTGTGAAATCCTTTAGTACTTCATTCATGAGTCTCATGAATGTGCTAGGTGCATTGGAAAGGCCAAATGGCATCACTCTCCATTCATATAAACCATCTGTTGCCTTGAATGTTGTCTTCCATTCATCACCATCCTTAATTCTGATCTGATGGTATCCACTTTTAAGATCCAATTTTGTGTAATATTGAGCCCCTCCAAGACAATCCATTAAATCCTCAATTATAGGAATTGGAAACCTGTACCTAATTGTGATTCTATTGATTGCTCTAGAGTCAGTACATAACCTCCATTTGCCTCCCTTCTTGGTTGCCAAGACTACTGGTACTGCACATGGGTTGATGCTCTTTTGTATCAAATTCTAATCCAACAATTCTTGCACTTGTCTAGATACTTCCAAGTTCTAATCCGGTGTCAACTTATATGTTGCTTTGTTAGGTAATGATGCTCCAGGTATGAAGTCTATTTGATGGCTAATAGCTCTTTTTGGAGGTAAGGTTGTAGGTGTACCATCACTTACAATATCCTTGTACTTGTCAAGCAAATTCTGGACTGCTCTTGGTATGACTAGATTTTCCATCTTATCTTCCTCTTTGGACTACAATAACACAACATATCCTTCTCCACCTTCATGTAGGGTGTTGAGGAACTCTTTTCCACTACTAAGGAGCACACTTGGTGTCTTGGACTGTCCTTCATCTTCTTCTGACAGTGACTAAAATTTAAAAGTCTTCTCATCCTTCTTAAATGAAATTGTATTCTCTTTACCATCATACACAACACTCCTATCATATTGCCATGGTCTGCCCAATAGTAGATGACATGCATCCATGCATAAGACATCACAAACAATCTTGTCCTTGTACCCTCCAATAGAAAACTCCACTATTACTTGTTCATTTACTAAGACACTTTTCCCTTTGTTAAGCCATGTGACCTTATAGGGATTAGTATGGGGTACTTTCTTCGATTTCAGTTTCATTACTGCCTCTTCTAAGATTATATTGTCTGTGGAACCTGAGTCTACTATCACCTTGCATACTTTACCAAGTATCTTGCACCTTACCCTGAATAGAGCTCTCCTTTGCTTGGGTTCTTCTTTGACCGGTTGCCTTATCAGCACTCTTCTAAACATCAGACTCTCTCCATTTTCAGACTCAATATGACTGATCTCAGTTTCCTTAGGACTCATGGTGTCCTCTTGTGCATAAGCCACTCTCTTTTCATTGCTTGAAGAAGAAGCTTTCTCCGGGCATCTATAAGCAAGGTGACCTAGTTGGTTGCAATGGTAACACTTCATACTTGCAAAATAAGAGTTGCTTCTACCTGCTCCTCTTCCTCTATTTGAACCTCCTTGAGGTCCTCTTCCTCTATTAAATCCTCCTCTTAAAGGTGTTTCATTGCCATGTTTTGTGGGTTTTAACTCTCCTTGGTTTCTTTGATCATTACCTCCACCTTGGTAACCACCATGCTGTCCTCTTTGATCTCTATGATCTCTACCTTTACCTTGGCCTTTAGAAGCTTGATCTTGCTTCCTCTTGCTTCTCTCCTCAATCTTGATAGCTAATTGATAGCATTGATGCATTGTCTTTGGACTCAAAAGAGCCATCTCCTCTTGAATGTTCCATTTCAATCCATTAAGATATCTAGCCACTTTGAGGCTTTCATCTTCAGACACATTGGACCTCATACAAAGTTTTTGGAACTCCTCTGTATAGGTATTCACATCTAGTTCTTTCTGCCTTAGGCTTTTTCTCTTCTTGTGTAGTTGAATTTCATAGTCATCAGACATGTAGGCTTCTCTCACCTTTGCAACCATACCCTTCCAAGTAGAGATGGGTTTCTTTCCTTCCTTCTCCCTCTCTATTTGGATGAATTTCCACCAAGTTAAAGCTAATCATCTCAGTCTCGATTTAGCCACCATTACCTTCTATGCCTCTGTGACTCCATCACATTCAAAGTGGTTCTCCATACCTTCTATCCAATCCATAACTAGATCGGCTTCCATCTTTCCACTAAACATTGGGATTCCTTCAAGTGCCTTCCCACTCAAAGCTTTTAATTCCTTCAAGAAAGGATCCTTTTGTAGAATAGGGTCAGGTTTAGGGATCTTGTCCTCCTCTGCAACCTCTTCTTGCTTAGGTACCCTTTTGTTGTCCTCATCATCCTTATTCAGTACATTACTTAATGTCTCCTCCAATTGTGCCAATCTTTCCCTTAGTCTCCTATTGTCTTCTTCTTGGTCTTGAACCTTCTTTTCCAACTCAGCATTTGTCACCATGATTGTGGAACCACTTGATTCCAAGTCTGACATACAAGTTCACTCCCAAATCTTTAACTTGCTCTGATACCAATCTGGTGTAAGAGGGTTTGGATGGAAGCATTCACACTTCCATGCTCTAGGTCTCACCTCAGCAATCCCCTGATGTGGCTTCTTTCACCACCCAACCTTTAGGCTCTGGCTCATCTACAAACACCCTTGGTTCTAGGCCATTCCCTCTTCCAACCTTTGCCAAGCAACACCACTCAATTCTTGATACTTGCCCTCTGCTCACCTTGACCCTTAATCCACCCTAAAGGTCAAATTCTTCCCAACACACAACTGATTCTTTACAGGGTTGTCTCTACTAGTTAACATGCTTCTTGGCATCCTACCATGTTTCTTGGACCATCTTTTATCTTTGTTTCTTCATCGCTCATCCCAAACCCTTGTTTAGGGTTTAAAAAGGCTACAAGCCTTGAGCCCCCAGTTAAGTCTCCTAGCCGAGGAAACCTAGTTGTTGCTCACAACTTTCCCAAAGAACCCCACTTCTTTTTCTTTGATTCTAGATTCCTATGCCACCCTCTGCAAGATTTTCAAACCCTAAAGTCTTGTTTGGCCGTACACAGGACTATCCTCTTTGTTTAGCAAAAACTAGGGTTTTTTATCAATTTCCTGGCCACCCGGTAGGTCTGTCAAAGCATTTCCTTGGTCTCCCAAATTTTGGAGTCTCCTCCTTGGGACTAGGCCTCTGTGGGACCTTCCTCCACACTTCTGCCATGGGGTTTTCCCTGGAGAAGTCCACCCTGTAATTGATGTGCTTTTTAGCACTGGTAATTTGACTGTCCTAGTTGGGCACTGCCAAGCCCACCTAGGAATAGTTCTTAGCCACTCCTCCTACATTCCTACACATCCCTACACCTACACTACATATATACAGGGATTCTAGCTCCATTTCCCAAGCAGCCATACACTGGGTATGGTGGGAAATGAACCTAAGACTCCATACTGGCCAGGTTACTAGTCAAGACAGAAAAGACAAGAAAACAAAACAAATTATCTATCAAGACACCTACAAGTTGCACTCACACTCTACCAACTACATATCCACACCAACAAGAAAGAAAAGTAATAAGCACTATCTAAAACATATCACAAGTCTGATCAATCCTAATCAACCAGAGTTTCAAGAAAACACAGAGTTTTAACCAACTTTCACACTGTCCTTCATTAGTTTTCCAAAATTTCAAACATACAAAATGTTCTCTATATCTTCCAACCTGTCAAATAGGTCAAATGATTCTTTTTAAAGGTTCACCAAGTGGTTACTCTTCCCTTGGTCAGACATAACCACCACCTTAAGCAAAAATTGCTCCAATGCAACATTTTTGGACTTTATTTCAACTTCTAGTGACTCCTAGTTGAGAAACTCACCCATTGAATTAAGAACCACTAAACAACCTTTATTAGAACATGATATAACAACACTTTATAACTTCACTAACTCAAAATTAAATGGTCAACATGACCAAGAAGCATTAAACACAAAAACCTTCCTAAATCTTCAAATTTTGCCAGGTGTTTCATCATGCTTCCTAGGTGCTCCTGCACCAAGAAGAAGGGGGGAGAGAGAGAGGCATAATTAGGAGGGGGAAGGGAGAGGGGAGGAGAGGGGAGGGAGAGGGGAGGAGAGGAAGAAGGGGAGAGAGACGAAGAGAGAATTAGGAGGGGGAAGGGAGAGGAAGAGAGGGAGAGATAGATATATATAGAGAGAGAGAAAGAGAGAGAGAAAGGGATGGAGAGAGAATTAGGAGGGGGAAGGGAGAGGGGAAGAAGAGAATATTAGGAGGGAGAAGGGACAGGGGAAGAAGGGAAGAATGGGATAGAGAGAGAGAGAAGAGAGAGAGGAGGGGAAAGGGAGAGGGGAAGAGGGGAAGAAGGGGTGAGAGAGGGAGAGAGAATTAGGAGGGGGAAGGGAGAGGGGAAGAGAGAGAGAGAAGAGAGAGAGAGAGAGAGAGAGAGAGAGAAGGAGAGGAAGAAGATAATATTAGGGAGAAGGAGAGGGAAGAGAGGAGAGAGAGAGAGAGAGAGAGAGAGATTAGGAGGGAGAGAGGGAGAGGAGGAGGGGAAGAAGGAGAGAGAGATAGAGAGAGGGGAAGAGAGGGGAGAGAGGAGGGGGAGAGAGAGAGGGAAGAAGGAGAGAGAGAGAAGATAAGGGAAGGAGAGAGAGAGAGAGAGAGAGAGAGAGAGAGAGAGAGAGAGAGAGAGAGGAGGGGGAAGGGAGAGGGGAAGAGGGGAATAAGGGTATGAAAGAGGGAGAGAGAATTAGGAGGGGAAATAAACAGAGGGAAAGGGAGAGGGAGGGAGATAGCTAGGGAGGGAGAGAGAGAGAGAGGGAGAGAGGGAAAGAGATAATATTTAAATATTTTATATATTAGTAATATTAATTAGTTATATAACATATTACATATATATATATATATAAAGATTTATAAATTAACTAAAATATATAATTAATATTTAAATATTATACCTAATAATATAATATATTATATATTATATATAATTCCATAAGAGATTGTCGTAAATTATATATTAAATTATAAACTATATTGTATATTCTTAACTAGATATATTAAAATAAACTATAAACTATTTATTGCATTTTTTTAAAATCATATATCAAAAAGTATATTACATTTTTTTCAAATTATATATAAAATAAATTGGATATCCAATATGTCTAACACAAACCCTACTACCTAGGGATTAGCCTCGGGTTTGCTTTAGAATTTGGCTAGGACATGCCAATCCGAAGAAGTTAGCACAAAAAACGTGTTTAACAGCTTACCTTGCTTTTCTAGACTTCGCCCATGTGGTTGACAAATTTTTTTTACCCTAAATTGATGAAACAAAAAGGGTTTTTAAAGGAGATTCTCAGCTTTCCACCAATATAAATTATGCTTTACTTTGAATTTGATAAATAGTTATTATTCATTTTCTATTTGAATAACGACTAAAGTCCTTATTGATAGGCTGATTGAAAAACATCTATAGCTTTCAAATGGTATCACATTTTTTGAATCTGAAACATGCATCACATCCTATGTTTCACATACTATAGGATTAAAAATAAAATGAATTTCATGAAGTTTTGACCAAGTTAAGGTGGTCAGACATACAAGTTTTTATATTTTTTAAAAGTTGTAGTAAAAAAATCATAATTAATTTTTTACTTGGAAAATAATTACCAAAAATTATGCATCACATCGGGACATGAGTCCTTTGCTTATATCTAAAATATTATTAAAAAATGCTATCATTTTATTGTGGTTAGGGTGGTCAGATAGACATCTACTTCTTATTTTTTCCCTGAAATTTAAGTAGTACTACATTGAAATTTTAATTTTTCACCAAATAGATTTAAAAAATAAAAAATAAACCTAGTAGTTTAGAAACTACATTCAATTTTTTACAGATTCTATTCTTACATATTCTTGAAATAATATAGATAACTTATTCAAATTTTTACGTCAAGTTGCCTAACTTTGATTTTTTTGAATTTTCATTGCCACTTAAGGGCCTGTTTTTTTCATGATGATGTTGCACATATGCTTATTCTTATATTTACTAATCATGATAAAAGACAAGGGGTATTATTATCCAATAATTAATGACAAGTGGGCCAACTTCGTTAAGGCCTCTAGATGTCTGTAAAGTAAGTCAACTTAAGAGATATGGGTATCAAAAGGAAAGATACATGTTCTAATGGTGTTGACCTAGAGGTTGTTAGGGAGAATGACAACATTTCTACTATCTTACCAACTATGGATGCTTTTCAAATTGACAATTTTAGTGAAATTTGTAATAAAATTAGTTGAATACTATTGTGTGATATAAAATATGCCTATCAAAAAGATAAATCCAACCACACAATCAATGAAACGTATTACATTAATGAAATTGAAATAACAAAACAAGCTTCTACAACTACTCATTCAAAATTGTTCCATTGCTCTCTAATCTTAGGGATCTTCTAATCCATGCTCTCATATTTGTATGTTGTACATGAATTTATCAGATGACAACCTAAGAAACAAGATGATATACAAAATGCAAGACTATATGCCTACATTAAACATGATTGCGGACTGTGATATACAATGTTGAATGGTAGATGATATGCTGTTGAATTTAAAAAATGATTCTAAAATGATTGCTATGAATAGGATGCAAATGTAAATGAAATTCTATGAGAAATACTATAAAACTAATGCAACAACTAAGATTCTATAAAGGAAATTTTCCATTATAACACTACTTCAAAATCAAATGCTAACATGCAAGACTAAGATGCTATGCTAATGCTCTCAAATGATTTATGTAGAGTAAGTTTGGTCAAAGATGTGTTATTAAAAGCTAGAGCATGATGTATTTATAGGATTTCCAAGGCATATTGTGATGTGGCAGGATTCGATGGTCAAGATTATGATCCAAAGAGATTGATGGTAGAAAGTGAGGAAGTTGGAGAGAATCATGGAGGTTGTCCCCTTTAAAAAAGCACTTTTCCAAGTGTTTAAGAGCATCAAATGAAAGAAGCCATGCGTCTCCAATCTTGTTAGGAGTTTGTTGATGAAAATTCCCATTTTTTAAATTAGAAATATTTAAACTCATGTGACACATGCTGAGGTGGAAAATGAGTTGGAAGGAGATTAGAAAATTATGTAGAAATGTGACAAAATTGAATTTAGAAATTCAATTTTAATGAGAGGGAATTAATCGAATAAAAAAAATTAGTTAAATTTGTTTATTTAACTAAATCATGTGAAAAAAATTATTTTAGAAAGAATTTAAGAAAGTGAACTATATAAATAAAATTTTCAATTTATTTATAAGTAGATGAATTAAAAGGATTTTATTAATCAAATAGCTTCTATTTAATTAATCAATTATCTTGACTAATTTTAGGTGTATACAACTATTACTCAAACTCAGGATGAGGCTCTTTTTTAGGTTATCCATGATGGGATATAATATATTAATCTTATTTAGCTAATTCCTTATCTTTTTGTTTTGGCTACCCTTAGTTGGGCCTTGTGAACTCATATTGTAACATGCTTTTTATTTAGTAATAAATTGTCAATTAAAAAAAGATATTCATTTGGATTTTAAGTGATCAAATAATCATTTTAGATTGACTAAACTTCTAAGAACATTCAAGGAGAATTTATTAGAGGAACTAACACTTTAACTAGTGCAACAAAAGGAGAAATGTTCACCTTAAAATCATCTAATACATTTGTAGGCTTGCACAACATTTATTTATATTTAAAATAACCATTAAATTATTCTATTTAGGAGGTTATATCATCAGGAACTTACACCTAACAATCTAGTAACCCCCTCAAGATATTTTTTATATGAACTAGTAATTGATGATCAATGAGCAACAAAAAATCCAACTAATTAAAGAGAAAATATTTAAAATCGACAAGATCAAATAAGGGTCCATGTTGGAATACTAAGGTTTGATTTAATAAAGTCACCTTACTGACTTGTTTATTTTTCATTATTTATGATGGGCCTTGTGAACCCATATTGCAATATGCTTTTTAATTAGTAATAAATTATCAATTAAAAAATATATTCATTTGGATTTTAAGTGATCAAATAATCATTTTAGAATGACTAAACTTCTAAGAATGTTCAAGGAGCATTTATTAGAGGAACTAACACTTTAATTGGTGTAGTAGAAGGAGAAACATTTACATTAAAATCATCATCTAATACATTTGTAGGTTTGTGTGTCATTTGTTGATATTTAATATAACCATTAAATGGTACTATTTAGGAGGTTGATCATGGAGAACTTACACCTGGGAATGTAGTAACCCCGTTAAGATATTTTTATATGAACTAGTCATTGATGATCAATGAGTAACAAATAATATAAGCTAATTAAAAAGAAAACATGTAGAATTAATAAGATCAAATAACTTCTAATTTTCTTGGCTACCCCTAGGCAATTTCAAATCACTCCTAATTTTCTATAGTAACTTACTTGGCAAGTCCCCTACTTATAACTAAGTTTTCAGGGTCACATCAACATGTTTTTTGTTGAGGTGTTCAAAAAGGCCCTGAAAAAAGTTAGACCGATAGGTGTTCATTAATTAGTGCTAAGTGGACCATTCATTCTTATGAGAGATGGGTTCTTATGAACTACTACTTTGAAATATGGGTCAATGAGTTTGACTTGAAAAACTACACAGAATGAATCTTGATAGCAATATCATAATTTGTCATGTGGAAAATACCTCCTACTTATTTGGTCTTCACTAAATCATATTATATTTATAAACTAATGTGACATTACACGATTTTTTGCTTTTTAGATCTAAGGAATACAATTATTCAATAATGAGTACTCATGATCAACACTAACAACTTTAAATCAAAACTATCAATACTATATTATTAAAGCAACAAATACTGTCACGACTATTAGAACATTATCAACTCGTAAATCCTCTGTAAATCACACTTAAGAGGGTTATCATTGCAGAAAACTGCTTTGCAAGTGGTAGTCGGATAAAGACAAGGATGCATACAACAATATGAACAGACGGTCATCTTATTTCACTACTGATACCCAACAAATGATGTTATCATAGTGGCTCCCATAAGCTAAAGGGGTCCTCAAGGTCTTCTGACAGTATTAATTCCTCAGCTTTCTCATCATTTTGATGTGCCAATTTGTTCTGCGTGGGATATTTATCCAAGAAAGAAACAAGATCGGCCCGTACATTCCGAAGCTCTGCCTGCGCCATAGCCAATCGAGATTCAAGCTCTACCACTTTCTTCTCCAGTTCGTACACTCCCCTTGCACACCCGTACACTGGATCATTTACCCTTGCACTTGCTTCATATACCATGCTCTTCACCGCATCTTCTCTCTTCTCATCCGGAACATTCTACAGCGCAAAAGATTTCAGTCCTTAGCGTTGGCCCTAACTTCACTTCCTCCATCTTAAACTCTACTTGACTACCCGATTAAATAAAAAGAACCCTAAAATTGGTAGTTTACCTGAAGGATTCTGCTCAGGTTCCCTGCTCCGAACACACTGCATACAATTAAGAAGCGCTGAGGATTATCTGATGGAAAATACGGAGCGAGCACACATTTGTCCCCGCATTTTTTTCGATTGATCCTACACGCAGCACATGCGTATGCTGACATCTCTCTGCACACACCCTTCTTCCTTCTTCCTCCTTCCTCTTCTGTGCTCAAGAAAACAAAAAACCCAAAATCCTTCTTTCGAGCTCAAACAGCCTTTCTTTTCAATCCAAGCAAAATGCTTTCTCCGAGATCAGAAGAGCTCATCTCCTCGACTTAAATAGGCCTACAAATTTACTTTTACAGCTACAAATTTCTCATATCCGTAGCCACAAATTAATTGCGTACAGTAATAAAATAACTCGAGAAAGTAGCTAATGGTAGATGGATCTTGCATAAATGAAACTGAAAGCAAGTGATGTAGAAGAAAACATAGAGCATTTATGGACTTCATCTGCTCTAGTACCTTCTGCGGGGTCGATGAAAAAAAATGTACAACGTTATACACCCGGTCACATCTCAAAAGACTTTTAAGGCCAATGAAACAAGCTTGGCATTTTAAGGCCCGTGTGAAAAGCTGGGAACGATGCAGATTCATTCCAGGTGTCTACAACGTCCCTACACTTTGCGTCACATTTGTGATGACTACACACCACGTATATGTTGTGCGTGTATACAGTAGTCTGGCCAATTCCAGGAAGCCATTTGAATGGTTATAAATGGTGGTTTCAATGTGAGAAGTGAATAACAACGTACGCCTGCTCTGATTTTGATTCGAGAGGGAAGACTTCTTTTCACTTTTGCGAGATGCACGTGGTTGGCTATTGTCTCATAGACTATTTTTGGCATTGTATGGTCTTGTTCTATTCTCTTCTAATATCTGCGCTTCTTGTGTCATGGATTTGTTATATTTGTGACATTTTTGGAGTCACATTATTAGCAAAAGAAAAATTTAAAAAAGATATTCCTTTGAAGGATACATGTGCATGTCAAATCCATTTTATTTAATTCATTGCGAAGATATAGAGTGACATTTGGGAGTGATATCAAAAATAAAGAAAAAATTTAGAAGGAGAATTTATTTGAATGGTTCATGTATCACATGTTGGATCCACCTTTTTTTGATTCATCCTTCAAGTCAAAATAAAAATAAGTGTAGGATTAAAATAGAGGTTGACACTTTTGGAGTTGTGTCATACTAAAAGATGGATTTAGAAGGAAAATTAATTTGAATAGTACACAAGTGTCACTTCTTGGATCCACCATTTTCCGATTAATTTTTCAAGTTCAATCAAAGCCACATATATGATACATCAAGATAGAGAGTTATTCATTCATTCTTCATGTAATGTCCCATTTTTAATTTATTTATTTATGTGGATACAAAGTCCCTTTCTCACATTTATCATAGGCTAAAGGGAAATTACTAGGAAAATAACTATTAATTTCTAGTCTTGGCAAACTATAAATTTGTAAAATTTGTACAATAGGCCAACTAATTAATAAAATATTATTAATCATATGTGTTTGCCCAAAATGGGGCGTGAGAATTCATAATGGAAGCATAATATAACTCCCGAAGCATTTGGCATCTCCATTATGTTAGATTTTATGATAACATTTATGATATAGATTCTATGACAAGAAATTAACAGATAATTACAAAGTAGCTTTATGGAGGACCATATTGCTAATTGTTTATGACATATTTTACAATGGTTATGAGTGGTTGTAACATGAGCGTATTTATTGACTAAAAATAATCAAATGGAAGCAGTTATGACAACCAATTTAGTGGGCCTACAATGAGTTGAAATATTAAAAAATATCCACCCTTTTTTAATTCATCGTCCATGTCAAAATAAAAGTATAGGATTAAGATGGAGGATGACACTTTTCGAGTTGTGCCATACTAAAAGATGGATTTAGAAGGGAAATTAATTTGTGTATTGTTGAGAAATGTCACCCTTAACAATTTCACACTATGTTTTTCTCCCCCTAAATTAGTGAGCCCAATTAAGTCCCTAATTTCCTAAAATTATACATTCTAAAGCTTATTTTTACCATTTTCCAAAAGATTGCAAGCATTGAATAAATGCAAATAATTAATGTTTTGATATTGATACTAAATGTCCTAACAGATAGGGCCAAGACCCATATTCCCATGGGCATATGGGTCCCCCTATCTTGTCAATGAATTATTTTTAATATGTTTTTGACGATAGTTTAACATTAAAATTTCAAATTTCAAGTGTCGGCTTTTGGAATCTAATTTTCAAGAAATTAGCACAATTGCATATAAATACCTAGTTATTGCATCATTTTAAATCTAACAAGAGCTATCTAAAAAAATATTGACAAACTTATGATTAAAAGCACTATTGAGCAAGTCAAGAGCAACATTTCAAAGCATTATAGCTACAATTCAAGATTCAACATCATGTCAAAGTTTGTGTGTGTTCATGTTTTGTGAAGGCTAACCCTTGTTGTAGGTCTCCAAAGAATTCAAGAATTCAAACAAGCAAGATCCAAATCCTTGAGGTAATGTGCATGAATTCAATCCCTTAAGGAAGCCATTAAAGGGTGGTGAGTTGCAACATTTTGTGGTTTCATCATTCCTTCCTTTCAATTATCATTTATATCATTGACATTGCCATTGTGGAAGTGGAAACACTTACATGAGGATTGACTGAGGCAAGCTCCTAAATGACCCAACATTATCTCTGTGTGAGTGTGTAGATTACATGATTGAAGAAGGATTGAAGGTAACTAGTCAATTGTTGCATTCAAAGCCCTAGGAGTTGTCAAGCCATGGAAACTCATTTACAGAATTACCTGATGACATTTCGACAATGTTGCAACCGAAAATCAAAAGATCAAATCTAGCATCAGAGGACCCCTGAATTAGTTTCAGGACCCCCTATCAAGGACCCATACGCCCTAGGCATATGTGTCCTCCTCTACATGCACGATCCAAATTTTTATTGCCGGTGCACAAAATCTAGTACCCCTCAAATCTACTTGAGTTTACTATTTTCATTTATGTATTTCTAGAATATTGCATTTATCATATTAGGTCATATAGTTCAATTAGGTTAATCATTTCCAATCCATTTCTAAACCTCTAAGAAAAGAAGATCCAAGCCTAATTGGCTCACCTATGTGGTTGATAGTCAATCTTTTCATCTTGTTGATCTCCCCTTTTAATGTAATTTAGGAAAAGCAAGACATTAATCCTAGGTTTACACATTAAACATCAGAGTTCTCCATTTCACCTTTTTCCCCTTATTCCATTTTGGTGAACCTGATAATTTGACATTGTAGACCTTCTGAAAGTTGCATTCATTCACCTTAGATCTAGCTTTTTCATTGCATTGTCTTGCTTTTCTCATTTAGGGTTTCATATTTGCATAATAAAAGTCATAAAAATCCAAAAATATTGCATCATAGCTTGCATTATCACTCACATTAGGGTTTGTTTCAATCATTTAGACCAAATTTACATTTAAAATTACATTCAAAATTGTGATTCGTTGTTCAAATATTGTCATGCATTTGCATTTCACTTACGTTAAGAAATTTGCAAAAATAGTAATTGTCAGACATGATTGCAAATAGAAACAAAAACTTTAACAAGCGACTTAAACATTTAGTTTTTGAATTTCCAAACCCCCTACCAAGGACATAGACACCCTTGGGTTACCTTTTCCTTGTGCAAGTGTATCAACAAAGTTTTTTATAATTGTTTCTCTCTGCTTGCTCAGTCTTTTGCTACTTGGAGATCTTTGTTTTGAAATCGATAATTGGACTATTTAGGAATATTGCATATAGTTCATAAAGGTGAAAGAAAGTGCATTATTTATTTATTAAAATTGCTTCAAAATCATCATTTTCAAGCATTTGCATTTCAAAATCAGTCAATTATTGCATTTCAGATCTTAAATTTGTATTTCAAATCTAGATTTGATTATGTCCAAAAGTTTTGCATCAATATTTTAGATCACACTCTGTGATCCATCATCAAGATGCAATAGAGAGCAAAAGGAGTAAAAATGATAAGTTGCGGACCCAAACAAGCATAAAAAGGCTAGAAAGAGGGAGGAGAGAGAAGGGTGGCAGAAGAATCAAAACACCAAAATTAAAAAAGAAAAGAAAAGAGAAAACCAAAAACCTTAAAATGTTAAAAACTAAAAATGAAAATAAAGGAACACTTTAAAATCAAAATCACGAAAAAGAACTAAACTTGAAATAAGGAAAGAAAATAGAAAACCAAAAAATGAAAGGTTGAAATGTTAAAAAGTTAAAATAAAAATAAAAGAACAATTTAAAATCAAATTCAAGAAAAGAACTAAAATAAGAAGAATTAAATAAATCACAAGGTATACCTATGAGGATGACATAGAATATTCAAAAAATTATAAATAACAACAAGTTAAGTTAGGAAAAAACACACACAACAAGATGAGATAAGTACACAAGTGAAAAGAAAATGGAGATAAGAAAATAAAAATTAAGCAAAGAAAAGTCAAAACTCAAAAACAAATAAAAACCCAATAAATATAAATAAGGGCAAGACCAAGAATTTGAGAAGAAAACAACCAATAACAAAATAAAAACAAGAAAATATCCAAACAAGAGCAAAAACTACAACAAAGGACACATCAAAAAGAAAGGCCAATAATAAAATTGAAAAGTAAATCAAAAGACAACAAAGCACATACAATAACTACAAGAGAGACAAAAAAAACCAATAAAAAACAAGACTCAAAAAAGACAATTAAACAAGATAAGGAAAGCAACGTAGAAGGTAAAGGATAAAAAATAAAAAGAGCTTAAAAACATTAATACAAAGAAAACAGAAACTCAAAAGAAGAGACCACAACTAATACATGCTAAAGGCATAAAATAAAAAACAAACACAAACTTCACAAAAAGAAATAAATGAAATAAAAAATATAAGAAAATAAGAATAAAAAGGAAGAGGTGAGACACCAAAAATTGACAATTAATACTAAAATAAAGCAAGAAAAACAAGAAAATATAAGCAAAAGAAAATGTTCATCTATATAAAAAGCAGTAAACCACCTGGGAAGAAAATGAAAGAACAAAATAAAAGACATTAAAGACCAAAACAAAAAGAACCTTAAAACAAGAAAACACAATGAACCTTTAAGAACACAAAATGAAAGAAGAAAGAACAAAAGACATAAAAGATCAAAACAAAAGCTACCTTTATATATATATATATGAGCAAAAGTTGAGAAAAGAAGAGGAACTCAAACAAATTAATTAAAGAAGAGAAACTAGAGAATAAAAAAAAAAAGAGAACTAGCAAAGCCAATGAACCTAAAAAGACATTAAATAGAAAGGAAAATGACAACTAAAAAAAACACAAAAATAAAACAAAAGAGACCAAAAAAGAAAAATGAACATATAAATATAAGAAAAAATCATAAAATACCAAATGAGACCAAATAAATAAAAATAAATGAGGAACAAATAATTAAATGCAATAATTAATCTTTGTATTTAATTATTTGTTTCTCATTTATTTTTATTTATTTGGTCTCTTTTGTTTTTTTGTGATTTTTTACTTATTTATATGTTCTTTTTTTCTTTTTTGTCTCTTTTGTTTTATTTTTTTGTTTTTCATTAGTTGTCCTTTTCCTTTCTATTTAATGTCTTTTTAGGTTCATTGGCTTTGCTAGTTCTCTTATTTTCTTTATTCTCTAGTTTCTCTTCTTTCATTGATTTGTTTGGAATCCTCTTATTTTCTTAACTTTTGCTCATATATATATATATATATATAAACGTAGTTTTTGTTTTGGTCTTTAATGTCTTTTGTTCTTTCTTCTTTCATTTTGTGTTCTTAAAGGTTCATTGTGTTTTCTAATTTTTTAAGGTTGTTTTTGTTCTGATCTTTACTGTTTTATTTTGTTCTTTCATTTTCTTCCCTTGGTTAATTGCTTTTTATATCGATGGACATTTTTTTTGCTTATCTTTTCTTGTTTTTCTTACTTTATTCTAGTATTAATTGTCAGTTTTTGGTGTCTCGCCTCTTCCTTTGTATTCTTATTTTCTTATCTTTTTTATTTCCTTTTGTGGAGTTTGTGTTTGTATTTTTTATTTTATTCCTTTAGCATGTATTAATTGTGGTCTCTTCTTTTGAGTTTTTGTTTTCTTTTTATTAATGTTTTTAAGCTCTCTTTTTTTAAATTTTTGAGCCTTTCCTGTCTGCATTGCTTTCCTTATCTTGTTTAATTACCTTTTTTGAGTCTTTCTTTTTATTGGTTTTTTCATCTCTCTTGTAGTTATTGTATGTGCTTTCCTGCATTTTGATTTACTTTTCAATTTTATTATTGGCCTTTCTTTTTGCCGTGTCCTTTTTTTGTATTTTTTGCTCTTGTTTGGGTATTTTCTTGTTTTTGTTTTGTTATTGGTTGTTTCCTTTTCAAATTCTTGGTCTTTCCCTTATTTATATTTCAAGATTGGGTTTTTATTTGTTTTTGAGTTTTGGCTTTTCTTTCCTTAATTGTTATTTTCTTGTCTCCATTTTCTTTTAACTTGTTTACTCATCTCTTCTTGGTGTCTTCTTTTTTCCTTACTTAGCTTGTATTATTTATAATTTTTTGAATATTGTATTTCATCCTCATAGGCATGGCTTGTGATTTATTTATGTCTTCTTATTTTAGTTCTTTTCTTGAATTTGATATTAAATTGTTCTTTTATTTTTATTTTCAGTTTTTAACATTTCAACCTTTCAACTTTTGGTTTTCTCTTTTCTTTCCTTATTTCAATTTTAGTTCTTTTTGTGATTTTGATTTTAAAGTGTTCCTTTATTTTGATTTTTAGTTTTTAACATTTCAATTTTTTGGTTTTCTCTTTTCTTTTCTTTTTTAATTTTGGTGTTTTGATTCTTGTGCCACCCTTCTCTCTCCTCCCTCTTTCTAGTCATTTTATGCTTGGTTGGGTCTGCAACTTATCATTTTTCTCTCTTTTACATCTTGATGATGGATCAGAGAGTGTGATTTAAAATGTTGATACAAAAATTTTGGACAATCAAATCCATAAATTATTGGATAATTTATAATATGGATTGTAAAATTTGATATCATTAATTGTTCAAACATCTTCAACATTCTTGCATACTTGCATTGTGCATCAAATTGGCATAAATTAAGTAAATTCTGAGAAATTACTTATTGTTACAACTGTTTTCAAGTAGAATCACAATCATTAAACGGTGTAAAAACTAGTCAAATTTTGAATTTTTAGAACCCCTATTGGAAACTCATTCACCCCTAGGTGACTTTGTCATGTTATCTAGATGTAGGTCAACTGTATGTGACAAAATACTCTTAGGAGCCTCTATCTAGAGTTATTATTTGATTGTTCTTCACTTGTGGATTAATAGTCTGAAACTCATTGCAAAATTTCATTATGGACATATGTTTTGGTAAAATTTGGATGTCCTTGAAATATTTGGTTGATGTTTCAAGTTTTGTGTTTCGTGATGACCCCAATTTAGATAATGACAATCATGATACTTCATCTCTTTTTGAGTTCCTAGGTCAAGATGAAGAGAGCATGCATGAATTCATACAAAATTCCTTATGCAACCTTGAGAATAATGTAGCCTTTCATCTCTCAATGCTATGCCCTACTACCCCATGTACCAATAGCATCCTACCATAATACCACTTGAAATTTTCACCCTCTTACATCTTGAAAGTAAATCAAAAATCGACCTCAACCAATGCACATGGAAGCACCTATCAATAAAAATCACAAGGAAAGCACATCAACCAACCCTCCATCATATGAGTATAAAGTTACAAATGCACCCATCAACTTGGAACAAACTTATGGGCAAGGATTTTAGATTTTGAGGGAACAAGGAAGTGAAATTTAGAATGAACATGAAGTCCACTATCTTTTGGAATAAAAGCCATCTAAAAATTCTAAAGGACTAGGTTACCAAGATCCTCGACCTTTACAAGAAGCTATAGTCCCATCAAGCAAGAACTATAAACTTAAGAAGCTACCTTTACTACATCCTACAACCAAGAATGAAAGAACCTTAGAAACACTTCTCAAACTAGGGAAAATTGCATTGCCACCTATCTATGAATGAGAAGATAAGAAAGGAAAGAGTACAAACATATCTTATTGTCTGTGGCATAGAACGCTTTGATATTTTACTAATGAATGTCATGCCTTAAAGAAGAAATTGAACATATAATTTATTAACATTCATTGTTCTTTGACCCTCATCATATGGTAGTTGTAGTGTCATAACATGTTCATGACCATTCATGAAGGTATAAAATAGGCTTTATGCAATCATCTTTCATCTTGCAAGGAGTAACACATCATAATCCATTTGGCTTACTTTTTTCCTTACACTTGGAGGCAAGGGGTTAGGTAGCCTTGTCCTAGGCACATTCCTTCTAGCAATGGATCCCTATTTATCTCCTTAAAACATTATTGTAGTACTTGTACACTAATATTTTAAAGGGGGGCATATAATCCACCCGACCATTGTTTTGCATAGAAATGGTCCCTTCTTAGTTATGATATCATATGTCTCCTAAGAAGTGTGAAATTTGTGATCACCCTAGTTCTCCTATGAGCTTAAACAATAATTATCCTAAGAAGAGTGTTGAACTTGGTGATGACCCTAGTTCGACACTTGCTATTGTCCCTTTGGCTAGTTGTCTTCCTTTTGTATATGATGAAAATGATTGGGATGCAGACAACCTGCTAATAGGTTGACTTGCATGTGCCTTACTAGTCTTTTGCATCATTTTTCTATTTATTTTGTATGATTGCATGTGCGTAATGTGATCCCCTATGATGTTTCATTTGATGTCTCTCTCTCTTTGTGATATTTCTCTATTTGTACCTACATTCTTCTCTATGTCATAAATGTTTTATCTTTTCATTAATCTAGTGTTTTCCTTTTGGGGATGATGCAAGGCGTCAAGACATTCATGTCTCTTCCATGTTGACTCAAAAGGTTTTTTTTTTTTTCTCTCTCTTTGTGTCATTCTTCTTGTTCCATGAGTATTTGGGGAATGATGACAATTCCGATCTCTCTCAAAACAATGTACCAAGAACATACTGACCCCAAATCCATGGATCCCTCATGTGTTTGGAGTTTCATTTCGGGGGAAACCCCTTCCTTTTTCATGACGTAGCTTTATTTGGAAACATATGACTTGGCATAGGGATTTCTGAATAATCTCTCATGTCTTTATTGTTAGCATTAATCATGTTGGTGTTTAAAACAACAACCCAGCTAGGATTTGTAATTTTCTAAGAGGTAGCCAACCTCTATTTTAAAGAACAACTAAGGCTAGTGCCCAACTGACAAGATTCAGTCAAAGACTGACATCTCCTACACTTTTGGCTCTGCAGGACCAAGGTGGGTAAACCTACACAATGTTTAAAACTTAAATCACTGATATACTAACATTACTTTTTATAGCAGATAATTCCCAGTGAAAACACACTAAGGGAAGCATTGACAACCTCAAACTTGGAAAAATTCTCAGTAACTCAACCCTCTCCCAGCCATTGGAAAGCAGGACACACAATAAAACAGTAAGATTAGGATGATTTTGCATTTAATTTTGTTTCTAAGATGCACAAATTGAAAAATAGATCAATGCCAGTTCTGGGCCATGGAGTCAAACACATAAAATGAATTCTCCAGCAAACAGTCCTCAACCAGTGGATTCAAATTGCTAATGCTTTGCATTAACTGTTAATGCCTTGCACCAACAATCCTACTCTTACTATCAATCATATTCTTCTTATCAAATCCCATCTGCACACTTGAAATCACAATCAGCTATTCAAAGCATTCTAACCATTTCCTTGAAACAGAACAGTGAACAAACAAAACAATCTCATGAAACTTGAGATGATAAATTCAAAGACACTTTGTATTATTGAATTTACATGACTGAAAGTGTACAAATGTGGAGACAATCTGATGACATTCATGAATGTAGAAGCACTTCATGATATTAAATGCATAAACTAGCTGTATTTACTCTTGAATTCATAAAATTATAGCTTACAGACTCAAACAATGACTTAGAAAATACAACTCTCTATCTACCCAGACTAATACAAAAACTCAGAACCTAATCTCAGAACCCTTTACAATGAGAGAATAATAGAAGATATAGAATAAGAGAGGCAAGCAGGAGCAACCCTAAATTTGATCTGTTGCAGACACATGGCAGCTCCATTCCCGTTGATCAAATTGAAAAGAATATTTCCTCCTCTTCCTCTGTAGCAAAAAAAACATTCCCTCTAAACTACCTCTACTCATCATTGTCCAGCAACAAAAAACAAGCCCATCTAGAGAATCCCATCATTTCATCCAGCTGCAAAATATCCTCTTTCCCATGCAAATTCTGTTTCTATTTTTTGCTCTTCATTTGCTACAGCAATACTTTTAGCAAATATTTTCCTTTTGACTATAAAGTGAATAATAAATTTCACTTTACTTACATCATTTGCATCCAACATTAAAATATCTCACCTCTCAGCCAATAAAATAATCTACTTAGTGAATAGATATTCACTATATATATTTTCTCTCGTGAAAATTGCAACCCATCCTTAAAATTCAACTGTATTTAAAAGCATTGCCTTTAAATATTCAAAGCTCTTACTATTTGGTGGGATAAATAAAACTTTACCCATGCCCACTCAAAATTATTACATTTATTAGGAAAACAACTTCACCCGAAAATAATATTTTATGGAGCATATAATCTTTTACAACTTCTTCATTTATTTTCAGCCATACCCATGCCTTGAAATTTCTCCCGGGCCCACCATATTTTATATCTCAAACCATGTAACTTTTGAAATTATTAAAATATTGCTCTTCACATGCATTCTCGTACACCTTGCAAGAATATCCGTGACATCATCCTTCCTCTTGCGAGGCTTGCGAGAAATGCCCTAATCTCATCCTCATTTGCTCTCTGCACATCTCGAGCATTCCTCCTTACTACCTGGGGACCTCCCTTCACTGGCTACGAGCTCCCACTCTACTTGCTGCACGAGCCTCTCATTTAACAGGCCAAGCCTCCATGCTGGCCGTAGGCTACCTCCTCCTTACATGTTGCGGGTCTCCCCACTGTCTTGTGCTAGCTGCATGCAAACTCCCGCATCCTCTCCATAGAGTCTCCATGCTTTGATGAGGGCTATGTGAGGCCTCCTACTGTGTTACACAGGCTAGTCTGTCCTGGTCTTCCATCGAGCTCCCCCACACCATCTGAAACTATGGTCCCTTGTTGGCACCCTCCTTTCATTGGTACGAGCTTCTCATTGCTGGTGCGCAGGCTCTTCATTGACTGTGATGCATGTGCCTTTGTAGACAAGAAGTTGTGCCCTTCATTGCATGCTCGAGCCTCTTCCTAGGTGATGGCCTAGACTAAGAATTTCCTCAAACAATCTTGATACACCATCATTGCAGGCTCACAGTGAATAAAGTGTTTCCTACAATACAGTCTGTGGGTTTCATTCAACACTTTGTAACTATTCAAACATCTTAGTGAGATTAATAGTGTTGTGACTTTATCCGATGGTGAACTCAACCCAAATATTCTTCTAACTTCATTTGCTCGAAAATCCCTAACATTTGGAAATCATGTGGTTATAGCTCATCATGCTCTCCCTTCAAACGTGGTTGCATTTCCTTAGCTGCTGATTTGCATTTGTTTCAATGTTTCTGATGCCTTCCAACAGCTCCATTTAGATGTGCCTCTATCAGTTTGGAATTTCTAATCATACTCGGCAAGTCTAAAAATCTCAAGTAACACCAAACAGCTAATGGCAAGATTTAAAATGTTGTGACTTTATCTATGGTAGCTCCACACTTTCCCTTTACCATTCTATGAAAGAGTTTATGGATAAACACCTAAAGCTTTAGATACTTATGATTATTCATCACTACCTCTGATGTAGCTGATATAGCCATAATCCTCTTGCACAGAACAATCCCTCTGTAGAAAGCCATCTAACTCTTTTCTTGTTACGAAGAGCACAACTTTTAATTTGTATATATGTCTCCTCTTCAGTTTCACTGTATTTTTTATGATCACCTTGCTTCACTAATCAGAACAATTCACATGAAAAGATTGCCACAATGCAATACTCGCAACTTTACAATTGTGCAAAGCATGTCGGGCTCCATGTGAGCCCGACTAAAAAAAATTTCATCTTCGAACAAGTTTTACCCTCAAACGGTCTGATACTGCCTTTTGAATACTTCTAAAGTTGAAAAACGAACTGGGTCTACATTAGAAACTGTTTTCTAGCACTTTTGCAAAATGATCAAAATAGGCCAAGTTGCCTCAGGAATCAATCTGGGAAACTAGTCAAACGACCTCATAAAACCATAAAAGCTTGCAAGCATATAGTCATTTGATCCAAAAGTACAGTACAGAACACAGATCGAAGAAATGAGTTACGAGGTGAAAGATATTAATCCGCCAATTCGGTTAGTTGAACTTTTCTGAAACAACAACATTTCTGAACCAACACAAGCTGATCCATCTGCCCGTTTGTAAAAATAGCAAATCAACTCCTGGCAAACTTCCATCAGACACGGTGGAACATTTAGGTACTCTGAGCATGTGTGCAAAAGGAATTGCTTTGAAACATCACCGATCAAAAGTTATTGACAGTCGAAGTTGGCCACTCAGAAAGGTTGTCAGGAAAGCAGCTGCAAAACAAAACAAACTGCATTTGGTCTCGATCTGCTAAAAATAGCAAATCAGATCATGAAGTTCTGCAAATTGATACCCGAGATCATTTTGATATACGGAATATGGAACAGCATTCATTTTGACATGACAGTGAATTGGTTGTAAAAACCAAGCTCAAACAGGAAGCTATTTCGTAAACTGACAATTTGCAAATAGCAGAACAGTGCAAAAACCTTCCAGCTTCACTTTTCGAAACCCTGTCAAAACTTATCATGGGAAGCTAAAATTTGACATGCCTGCGCACATAGGTCAACTGAGTATGTCTGCAAATGGGTTTTGTACAAAAATCATCAGGCTTCAAAATACAAGCCTCCAAAGCGAGTTAGTCAGGACAGATTCTTCAAGTGCACTACTGAAAGTGCAGAAGCAAAATTTTTGAAATAGGCATCTCAAATTTGCAAAATTTGAGAGTGCCAGTAGTGGCTCTGACTGGGGATGTATGCCCCTTATGGGCATAGCAAGATTCCAGATCTCTAGAGAGTAGACCAAAAGTTGAGTCCAACAGGTGCCCTCAAACTGCTCCTCTATTCAACCTTATTTTCAACTTCATCTAATGACCCCAGGTCACCAAATGAAAAACGGGAATCAACATCTACCTCTGTCAAATACCAATCTATAGAAAGAGCTGATCTCCCTCAACTTATGCTTGCCTTTATCAAACCACAACAACATTGGTGACTGCATCTTTGCAAACAACAATACAAAACTGCCCTTAAGCAAATGTGAACTTGCTCTTTGTTCAACTGTATCATCAAGTGTCAACCAAATTAGATATGTCACATCACTGTTACTTTCTTCATTCTCTGATTTAGTATTAAGTGACAGTATTTGAAAATAGGGATCAAGACCATTTGAAAGCATAACTTGATCACAACCATCCGCCTGATAAAACATGTTGGTATCTCTTAACAGACAACCATTCACAACATCGTCAACATGTTCACAATCACTATGCATCTGAAAGTCAGACATACTTTCAAAATGTTGATTATCATGTGGCAACAACTGATTATATTCATCATTTAAATCATTCTCAAGCTGAAAATAGCTTGCTTCAGTGTTGTTCATATCGCCACATTTTATGAAAACCTCTTCCAGTTGACAAAAATAGCACTCATATTCTGCCTTGTGGTTGGAACTGTTAAACTCAAACTGATTACTGGTTTGCATATCAGAATTAAAACTATCACAAGAACTTACCAAAAGATCTTGCTCATCATGCAAACCGTCTCCAAGTGTATGCAAACAAATACACTCATGCATTAGCACACTTTGTAACTGTTCTTCATCATGTTGGTATTGAGATTCATCAGAGATTTTTGACTCATCATCATCTATAATCATATAGTCATCCTCTGAACATAAGGTATCAACCTCTTCAATATTACAAGCTTGCTCAACAAGCAATTATGGTTCAAAAGCATAATCTGATTTCTAATCAAAATCAACATCTTCATTCTCACTCAAAGACTCATGACTAGGCTCATTCAAGTCATCAAACAAAGACTTATTCAAATCTGCATTACAATCCTCAAGATTTGACTCATTGGATATGTTAACCTCATGGTTATTTGCTGCTTCAAACTCATCAAAAGAGTTTTCTGAACTTACATCAATGTCCATATCTTCATACTCATCATTCAGTGCATCATCACAATCAATTTGTTGTTTGTCTTCATCCATATCATCATCATCATGATCAACTAGTTCATCATTGGAAAGAGAATTAGATTCACTTGCATCATACCTTTCATCTAGAAGGTCATCACCACTATCAAAGTCAATAGGGGCCGCACACAACAACTGAGATTTGTCCTCATGTGCACATTTTTGATATCCTGTGGTCAACAGATCTGAAATTTGTTCACAAGTCAATAGATCATTGTTTTGATCTATTATTTCAACCACTTCCTCTCCTTGACCTTCACTTGAATTGGATGCAATATCAAATTGCAAATCAGGGCATATCAAAGGATTCTCATCTTCAAACTCTGAGAATTCAATGGGCTGATCATAAATTGGATCTCCCCAATCATAGGAGGTAGAATTGATGACAAAATTATCACAAGAAAAGTCATAACCACTCCTAGTGAATAAACTATCCACTTCTCCCTTCTTAATTTCTTCTGGGTTGTCATAACAACAATCCACATCACTTTGCATTTCAACATCAGATTGGGTATCATCACTGAACTTGTCACTTGCATCCTCTTGAGGATAGTCATAAACATCTTCTTTATCAAGCTGAATACCATAAATGGTCTCCTGATTGCAGCTACTTGTGGCTTGTCTTTCAAAATGAAATTCATCACACACTCTGTCACTTGCAACTAATAAACTTATGTTCTCAAAAGTATTTCCTAAATCAGCAAACCCTCTTGTCTCACTTTGTAGACTTGTGTCAAAGCTACACTCAACACTTGTAGGCTTGACATAATCACTTGTATCATCATATTGCTGATCACATATCTCTTCTTTAAAGAGTAAATCCAACTCATATTCTTCTTCAAGTTCCTGGCTCGGAAGACTCAATTGTTGATTTGCAGTTGGACCGTACATTTCTTCTATAAGTTGTTCATTAACAACTTCCTCATCATTTGATGATGCATTCGTCTCATCTTCTACCTTCTCAAGTATGCACTTGTCTGGAAACATCTAATCATTTTCATTCACACCACTGCTGCTTTCATCAGCAGGTTTTCCCATAATTGAAGACAACAAACTTTGAACATACTCATTCCTCTGTTTCGATCCAAATTATCCAACACTGTGTATGCCATTTGCATGCTCAATATTTCAAAATATTTTAACAATGCACTAGATCCTTCTTCATAAGCTTCAAAATACATATGGATATAGTCAGAAGTTGTAGGTCTAAAAATTTTTGGGATTAGTGAAAGAGCAACAACAAATCTATGACTGAAATCAACACTTGAATCTTCATTTTGTTTTTTGATCTGCTTTAACCTCATGACAAGGTCTGAGGGATCTCTTGCAAATTCTTCTCTGTATGCAACCACTAATTCATCCCAACAAGGAAATGACTTCTCAGGAAAACTTAGATACCAATCCCGAGCTCGTGCTTCAAGAGATCTGACAAAAAATCTCATTCGCATATCCTGATCTCTGAATGAATGTTTCTCCATGAAGCTGGAAAAACTTTGAACATGTGCATCTCCTTCACATATGGTATACCCATAAAATCTAGGCATCTCCTTGTAAACTTGAGCTAACATACTTTCAGTTTCATAATCAACCCATGACAAATCTAACTAAGCATACAATGGGTCAAAGGAATTGACAACGGGTGCAATGACTTCACAAGTAGACACAATTTGATGGTCTCTTAACCAGGCTTGTTGAAACATTTGGTGTCTTTCATCCATTTCTTTAAGTCCTCTTTCAAATACATCATTCCATTCAAGACTAAACCTAGGCTTATTAACTCTTGGGTTCTTACACTTTGGGGTATTAGATGCTTGAAGATTATTATACTCTTGACACTTCTTAACAAGCTAAATCAAATTATTCACTGGTATAGCTACTTTACGTTGATGATCCATGGATATTACAAATTAAGGCTCACTAATTGTGCATAATTACAAGCCTAGAGACATGATGGACAAGAGGGATAATTACTGACATAATGACAACCTGGGCTTGAAAATTATGACAATACAAATGGATGGAAACCCCTATGATACACAAATGCATTCTAACCATCCAAATTAGCAAATATTTGAGCACTAAACATAATCTTTAAATAGAATTGTAATTACATTCAACAAATCCAACAAATAAAAGTGTGCAAACTTAATTTAGTGTTCTTTCCCTTTTTCAATGCTAACTCACTCAATAGGGAAACAAAGTTTCTTCTAAGAAGTTCAAATATGGTTTTCATACAAGAGTTCTTGAAAACCAAAATTGAAGAATACCTGGAAAATTTTAAACTGCTACAAATTGTCTTCCTGACTGGTAATATTTGTAGATCTGGAACTTTCTTCAAATATTTAACAGGTTCTATCAACAGAGTCCCCACCTCTTTTCACAGAGGACTGAACTTCAAGCAGTATGAAGTTCCTTTACATATAAAATTATTCTCTGAGTTCCTTTCGACCAATAGAGCACCACAGATTAAAAAACTATTCAGGTTCATTGCAACACTTTCTTCTCCAGGGTTGAAATCCTTCAAACTTTGAACTAAGTTTAGAATGGAAAACAATAATATGACTCTATAACTATCTACAACTAGAGATTCAGAATCTTCCCCAGCGGAGTCGCCATTCTGTTGGTGTTTAAAATAACAACCCAGCTAGGATTTGTAATTCTCTAAGAGGTAGCCAACCTCTATTTTAAAGAACAACTAAGGCTAGTGCCCAACTGAAAAGATTCAGTCAAAGACTGACATCTCCTACACTTTTGGCTTTGCAGGACCAAGGTGGGTAAACCTACACAATGTTTAAAACTTAAATCACTGATATACTGACATTGCTTTTTATAGTAGATAATTCCCAATGAAAACACACTAAGGGAAGCATTGACAACCTCAAACTTGGCTAAATTCTCAGTAACTCAACCCTCTCCTAGCCATTGGAAAGCAAGACACACAATAACACAGTAAGATTATGATGATTTTGCATTTAATTTTATTTCTGAAATGCACAAACTGAAAAATAGATCAGTGCCAGTTTTGGGCCATGGAGTCAAACACATAAAATGAATTCTCCAGCAAACAATCCTCAACCAGTGGATTCAAATTGCTAATGCTTTGAATAACTGTTAGTGCCTTGCACCAACAATCCTACTCTTACTATCAATCAGATTCTTCTTATCAAATCCCATCTACAAACCTAAAATCACAATCACCTATTCAAAGAATTCTAACCATTTCCTTGAAACAGAACAGTGAACAAACAAAACAATCTCATGAAACTTGAGATGATAAATTCAAAGACACTTTGTATTATTGAATTTACATGACTGAAAGTGTAAAAATGTGGAGACAATCTGATGACATTCATGAATGTGGAAGCACTTCATGATATTAAATGCATAAACTGGCTATTTATACTCTTGAATTCATAAAATTACAGCTTACAGACTCAAACAATGACTCAGAAAATACAACTCTCTATCTACCCAGCCTAATACAAAAACTCAGAACCTAATCTCAGAACCCTTTACAATGAGAGAATAATAGAAGATATAGAAGAAGAGAGGCAAGCAGGAGCAGCCCTAAATTTGATCTGTTGCAGATACAAGGCAAGTCCATTCCCGTTGATCAAATTGAAAAGAATATTTCCTCCTCTTCCTCTACAGCAAAAAAAAACATTCCCTCTAAATTGTCTCTACTCATCATTGTCTAGAAACAGAAAACATGCCCAGCTGGAGAATCCCATCATTTCATCCAACTGCAAAATATCCTCTTTCTCGTGCAAATTTTGTTTGTATTTTCTGCTCTTCATTTGCTGCAACAATACTTTTAGCAAATATTTTCCTGTTGACTATAAAGTGAATAATAAATTTCACTTTACTTACATCATTTGCATCCAACATTAAAATATCTCACCTCTCAGCCAATAAAATAATCTACATAGTGAATAGATATTCACTATATATATTTTCTCCTGTGAAAATTTCAACCCATCCTTAAAATTCAATTGTATATAAAAGCATTGCCTTTAAATATTCAAAGCTCTTACTATTTGGTGGGATAAATAAAACTTTACCCATACCCACTCAAAATTATTACATTTATTGGGAAAACAACTTCACTCAGAAATAATATTTTATGGAGCATATAATCTTTTAAAAATTCTTCATTTATTTCCAGCCATACCCATGCCTTGAAATTTCTCCCGAGCCCACCATATTTTATATCTCAAACCATTTAACTTTTGAAATTATTAAAATATTACTCTTCCCGTGCATTCTCGCGCACCTCGCAAGAATATCCGTGACATCATCCTTCCTCTTGCGAGGCTTGCGAGAAATGCCCTAATCTCATCCTCGTTTTCTCTCTGCACATCTCGAGCATTCCTCCCTACTACTTGGAGACCTCCCTTCACTGGCCACTAGCTCCCACTCTACTTGTTGCGTGGACCTCTCATTTAACAGGCCGAGCCTCCATGTTGGCCGCAGGCTACCTCCTCCTTACATGTTGCGGGTCTCCCCACTGTCTTGTGCTAGCCGCATGCAAACTCCTGCATCCTCTCCATAGAGTCTCCATGCTTTGATGGGGCATATGCTTGGCCTCCTGCTGTGTTATGTGGGCCAGTCTGTCCTGGTCTTCCATTGAGCTCCCCCACACCATCTAAAACTATGGTCCCTTGTTGGCACCCTCCTTTCATTGGTACGAGCTTCTCATTGCTGGTGCGTAGGCTCTTCATTGACTATGATGCGTGTGTCTTTGTAGAAAAGCAGTTGTGCCCTTCATTGCATGCTCGAGCCTCTTCCTAGGTGATGGCCTAGACTAAGAATTTCCTCAAACAATCTTGATACGCCATCATTGCAGGCTCACAGTGAATAAAGTGTTTCCTACAATACAATCTGTGGGTTTCATTCAACACTTTGTAACTATTCAAACATCTCAGTGAGATTAATAGTGTTGTGACTTTATCCGATGGTGAACTCAACCCAAATATTCTTCTAACTTTATTTGCTCAAAAATCCCTGACGTCTGGAAATCATGTGGTTATAGCTCAACATGCTCTCCCTTCAAAGGTGGTTGCATTGCCTTAGCTTCCAATTTGCATTTGTTTCAATGTTTCTGATGCCTTCCAACAACTCCATTTAGATGTGCCTCTGTCAGTTTGGAATTTCTAATCATACTTTGCAAGTCTGAAAATCTCAAGTAACACCAAACAGCTAATGGCAAGATTTAAAATGTTGTGACTTTATCTATGGTAGCTCCACACTTGCCCTTTACCATTCTATGAAAGAGTTTATGGATAAACACCTAAAGCTTTAGATACTTATGATTATTCATCACAACCTCTGATGTAGCTAATATAGCCATAATCCTCTTGCACAGAATAATCCCTCTATAGAAAGCCATCTAACTCTTTTCTTGTTACAAAGAGCACAACTTTCAATTTGTATATATGTCTCCTCTTCAGTTTCACTGTATTCTTTATGATCACCTTGCTTCACTAATCAGAACAATTCACATGAAAAGATTGCCACAATGCAATACTCACAACTTTACAATTGTGGAAAGCATGTCGGGCTCCATGTGAGCCCGGCTAAATTTTTTTCTGTTTTCAAACAATATTTACCCTCAAACGGTATGATACTACCTTTTGAATACTTCTGAAGTTGAAAAATGAACTGGGTCTACATTAGAAATTGTTTTCTAGCACTTTTGCAAAATGATCAAAATAGGCCAAGTTGCCTCAGGAATCAATCTGGGAAACTAGTCAAACGACCTCATAAAACCATAAAAGCTTGCAAGCATATAGTCATTTGATCCAAAAGTACATTGCAAAAGACGGATTGGAGAAATGAGTCACGAGGTGAAAGATATTAATCCGCCAATTTGCTTAGTTGAACTTTTCTGAAACAACAGTTTTGAACCAACACAAGTTGATCCAACTACCCATTTGTGAAAACAGTAAATCAACTCCTGGCAAACTGCCATCAGACACGGTGGAAGATTTAGGTACCCTGAGCATGTGTGCAAAAGGAATTGCTTTGAAACATCACCGATCAAAAGTTATTGACGGTCGAAGTTGGCCACTCAGAAAGGCTGTCAAGAAAGCAACTGGAAAATAGAACAAACTGCATTCGGTTTCGATCTGCTAAAAATAGCAAATCAGTTCATGAAGTTCTGCAAATTGATACCCAAGATCATTTTGATATATGGAATATGGAACAACATTCGTTCTGATATGACAGTGAATTGGTTGCGAAAGCCAAGCTCAAATAGGAAGCTATTTTGCAAACTGACAATCTGCAAACAACAGAATAGTGCAAAAACCTTCCAGCTTCACTTTTCGAAACCCTATCAAAAATTATCATGGGAAGCTAAAATTTGACATGCCTGCTCACATAGGTCAACTGAGTATGTCTGCAAATGGGTTTTGCATGACAATCAATAGGCTTCAAAATACAAGCCTCCAAAGCGGGTCAATTAGGACAGTTTCTTCTGGTGCACTTTTGAAAGTGCAGAATGAAATTTTTTGAAATAGGGATCTCAAATTTGCAAAATTTGAGAGTGCCAACAAATCATTTTCTACTTTAAAGTAATTGCTCACAACATGGTGTTTAGAAATTTATTTAAAGTGGGGGCATACATTGGCATTATTCTTTTGCATTTCATGTTTCATTGTGTAGTCTTCTTACTTGATGCGATGTGTCTTGCGCTTTGTGGTGACATTGGGTGTGATGTCCCTCAAGAGAATGATCTCTCTTAGCATATTATATTCCTCTTAGTGGCTTGATGCGACACACTGCATCCCCTAAGTTTTGAATCTTCTATTCTTTGCTTGGTCCACTCTTGGAGACATTAGGCACAATGTTCCCTAAATTAAGACCTTACATGAAGTAAGAAAAAATCCTTTGAATATTCCTTATGCTACTTTTCATTTACAATTTCAGTTATATGGCCACCTAGCATAATACACTTTTCTTTCCTTTGGTGCCATCTTGTTTGTTCATGAGTTTCCAGCATACAAAGTTTTGCTTTCCTCATGAAGCTTGAAGTTCATTGTTATGTGGAACCTTATTAAAGTTATCAGGAGGTATAGCTTTGGTCTGGTTGAATGGGAAGCCAAACTTAGGCATGGCTTTCCAATAGCCACTTGCTTGTCTATGCGAGCAAATACTGGTCACATGCGTATGTGTCTCACCTTTTTGAATACTCACCCAATGGAAAGCCTAGAGTTTTGTTGGCTCAAAGTGAGCACGCATTTTCTTACAAACATCTTAGATCTGACCCACATCGTGATGGAAAAATGATCGAAGCTTGATCCACCCCTTTTTATTTATTTTTATTTTCTCTTTGTCTTTGGTAATGTATGCTTGCGCCTTTTTGTTTCTCCTTATATCATTTTCATGTGTGTTCTTTCATGCCTATTTTGGTTTGTCATAAGATCTTGATCCTGGAGGCTTGATCATTCCTCTTGATCGTTGTCATCCTATCTTATTGACACTAGTACACTTGGACCCGTCTTGATGTGAGTTTGTCTACTTTAGTGTGATTTTGAAGCAAGATCCTCCTCTCACTAAAGTGGGGGCTAAATGTGGTAATGAAATAAGTATCCCTCTACATTTTTGTACTTGTTTCGGCCCTCCCTATTAAATTGAAGTTGATATTGCCTTGATTTAGTGTTCTAACACGTTTTAACACATTCACATTAGGTCTTGGGACCTTTTAAACTAAATAGATTCTATTGTGTCATATTTAAGGTGTTGTAAAATGTATCCCAACACTTTCACACTATAACATCGAAAAAAGGGTCCTTAGCCTTTTTCATGCTTGTTTAGCTCCTTCTTGTAGATTTTGGCTCAATTTGGCCTTGATTTAGTCTTGTAATGTGGATAACACATTCACATTAGGTCTTGGGCCCTGGTGAACTAATGTTCTTTAATGATGCCTTGTGAAGGGGTTGTAAAGTGTTGCAATACACTTTCACACTTTTCTAATATTTCTAAGCATAATTAACATTCTTTTCATCATAATTTCTCTTAGCCTTTCCTTATTTGGTGTGTTGTAAAGTGTTGTAGCACACTTACACATTCCTCTAGGTTTGTCACTAATGATTGGGCTCTCTTATGCTTTAATTGGCCCCTTTTTGCATCCACAAGCCTTATTTATGTGTATTTTTGAGGATAATCCTGATAAATGGCATTTAAAACATCAAATCCCTAAAAACCCACCTCAAATTCCTAAGGTGGCAATCTTTTGCCATTCTAGACGAATGAGTCCCCTTAGGTGGGACCCATTCACCCAAGGTGGTGAATGAGTCCCCCTCAACTCAAAAATTAAATTAAATTTAAATATTTGGTGGAATTTCATCCTCCAAGATCTAATGTCATCTTGTAGTGTTGTAATTTTGAGAATTCTTGCATAATTGGGTATAAATACAAGATTCTTTCACTCATTTTCATCTAAGTCTTTTGTGAGAAAATCCTAACAACAAATTGAGTTCATGAGAGCATTTGTGCAAGAGCATTTAGGTCTTCAAGGGTAGATTATCAAGCTTTCAAGAGAATTCTTCAAGATCAATCATCATGTCAAATATCATATCCATTATGTTTGTCATGGTTCTTACAATTGTGGTGTAGAGTTCATGATCCAAGCAAGCTTAGCATTCAATATCCATCTCCTACAAGAAAGAATCAAGAAGCACATCCATTATGGCCATCTCAAGCATAATTTGCATCACTTCATTGCAAGGGGTTGGTGAGTTGCAACATCACCTTTTGTTCATTCATCAATCTCCTTTCCATTTGCTTTCTATTTCAAGGTTTAATTGCCAACAAGTGGTTTGACCAAGGAAAACCCCCATTCTCTAACCCCACAACCATTTTCTCCTCTCTTTGCATGTGATTTGCAAGTCTAAGTTGCAGATTTATCAAAGAGAAAGATTGGAAAAGTTGTCAACACAATTCAAAGTTGTCAAGATTGCGACTAAACCTTAGAGGAGCTTGGAGAAGACCTACATGTTGAATTTTGCAGTTTCAAACTCGGATCTGAATTAGGAACAATAGAGCAGACTGAGGGCTACTGAACACTACTTTGAATTTCTAGAAATCTGGAAGTGGACTAATTCACCACTATTGGTGAATGAGTCTCACTGCTGCTATCTATCACAGATTTTTGCAGATTTGAGTAGCCTTTTGTTTTAAACCTGTTCTGGCATAGATTTTTTGACATTGGACTAATTCACCCAACTTGGTGAATGAGTCCTAGTAGGCTTCAGTAGTAAATTTTCCATGATTTTAGGCCCCCATTCTGCCTTCTCCAGTTTCCCAGGTGCACCTCTCTAGTCTTGTAGTTTTTTGTTGTCATTTGCTTGCATTTCTAGTTCATTCTTCGAAGCATTGTGCCAAACTAGGTTTTTTACATTTATTCATTTCATTGTCTTTCCAAGTTCATATTTGGTGGTGAACCCCTTATTTACATCATTTCATCCCCTAGAACACACCCTTTGCCATATTTCAATCACCTTTGCATTAGAATCTCAAGGGCTTGTTCTTGAATGAAGAGTTGGATTTTGTGGCTCTAGGTCCTAAACCCTAGTGATCAATCCCCCACTAAATTCACCATTTCATAAACTAATCTAGGGTTTTCATTATTAATTAGGCTTCTTTGTCCCTTATTTGGCCTTATTTTGCATCCACAAGCCTTAATTAATGTATCTTTCTAAGGATAATCCCAACATAGTTCAACATCCAATCATAATTTAGGTGTTTTTGGATTGTATGGCCTAGATTTAGTGATCTGGGACTCATACGCCACCTTGGGTGTATGGGTCCCACTTAAGTTTTAGGGCCCCGATCTAAATTTCACATGAATCTAAGCCTTTCATGAAAAATGTGTCCCAATTTTAGCCTAATGGGACTCATACACCACTTCTAGAGTATGAGTTCCACTTAGCTTAGACCTAATGTAAATTCAAATTTTTGGTGGGATTTTATTCTCCTAGATCTAATGTTGGCTTGTAGTGTTGTAATTTTGGGAAATTTGGCATAAACAAGTATAAATACAAGGTTATTTGACATATTTTCTCCTAGAAATTTTCATGAGCAAGTTTTACCTAAGAATTCAAGAATTCTAGTATTCAAGAGAATTCAAGAGTCATTATCAGGCATTTTGAAGAATTATTGAAGTATCAGGCATCATGTCAAAGTCATCATGCACCATATTTGTTTTTGAGCTAACATTTGTGATGTAGGGTTTTATGATTCAAGCAAGTATTCAATTCAAGATCTAATACATTCAAGCAAGAGTCGAGATCCACATTCATCCTAGCCATCTCATACATGTTTGCAACATTTTATTCCTAGGGTTTGGTAAGTTGCAACATATCATTTTGTTCATTCATCATTCCTCCTTTCCATTTCATTCAAGGTTTGATTACCAAAACAGGGTTTGACCAAGGAAAAGCCCTTTCTACTAACAAAACAACATTTTTCCCTCTCTCTAGTGTGTGATTTATAGGTCTAGTTTGAAGACACATTGAAGAGAATGATTGGAAAGAAGTTTTCAAGTGTGTAAAGTAGTCAAAGTTGTCACCGTGTTTACAAGATTACTAAAAGACATCTATAGAGTAGAATTGGACATTACAAATCCAAAAATCAGGCTAAGAAGACAGAGCTGAGATTGAAGAGTAGATTCAGACCTTGATACTCTAAAAAATCCAAGCAAGATTGATACACCACTTTTGGCATATGAGTCCCAGTATAGGCAATTTTCCAGATTTCTAAAGATCCAAACTTGTCATCACCAGATTCCTGTTTCAACCCAAAAACCCTAATATGGGAGTGATATGCCCAATCTAGCGTATGAGCCCCAGTGTGCATTAAATCTAGTATTTTTATCATTTCAAGTCTTCATTCAAGCTTCTATAGGTTTCTAGGTGCCCTTTTGTACTTTTTCCCAATTTTCTATTTTGTTTTGCATTCATTTCTAGGTAATCTATTATAGTATTGCATATCATTAAGTTTAATAATTATTTTTTGCATGTTAGTTGTCTTTCCAACCCCTAGCTTGGTGATGAAGCCTTATTTAGTAATTAATCATACCCTAGGACAAACTTTAACCGATATCTCTCTCTCATTGTATCATTAGATTGAGATCTCTAGGGTTTCCTGGAGTGAAACAAGAGTGAAATAGGAGGAACCCTACCCTTGTGCTCCATCTCCTAAAACATATTGCCCCCTATTTTCATTGTTTCAATGATATTAGATTTTGGGGACTTGACCTTGTTGGTTGTTTTTGCTATAACCAGGTTTATCTTCTATTCTACCTATAGAATTGCCAATTCTAATCGAGGGTAGCTTGAAGGACCTAGACCAACTGACGATGATTTTAACAATAAACCTCCTACACTTCGAGCTCTACAAAACCTAGGAGGGTGGTCCCTATAACATGATTATAATCTCTACACCGAACTTATAAACAATAATTAACAATTAACAAATAATCCCATTTAATAACTCAATAAAATAGGATAATATTGAATTGAATTGGCTTTTCATTAGTAATACCAACTATTTGGAGCATGAGATGATTACAACAATATTTCACAACTTAAGATAGTCATTTAATTTTTAATTTGGTAGCAAGCTCTAAGCAAAGACAAACAAACACATAACCTCACACGCACATACGATTTAGACCAGTTCCATATACCATTGGGGAGTCAAGTTCACAAACATTTAAAATTCCATGACAGGTTCAAATACATAGCATATAATATCTTTGACAAAAATTTCCTTACAACGTCATCAATTTATATCCTAACCCAATACTTCTTACCAAATCCCTTTATAAACATATCCATCTATAACTCCAATCAAGCATTTTAATCAACTCTTTGAATTAAAGCGAAAATGGAAATCATACACACCACAACAGTGAGATGAACGCAATAACCCTTGATTATATTATTCAAAATCATGATATGCTTATAAAAAGAATAGACATGAGCTTGAAACAAATCATTATAACTCAAATGCTAGCACTGTTATGAAACATCAACTCTTCATAAACCCAAAACCCGACTACAGAATGACACAAAATCTAAATTGCATTAACATTGAAACAATTAGGCTTTACAACTTGCTCTGCAACTATGCCTAGACTTGACCTTAAAATATCTAACTTGCCAACCCTTATTTCTGGCCTTGAAATCCTTCTTATAGAGAATCAAGGAGCAAACAAGCATCGGGCTAGAAAATACACACGTCACCGTTCAATTGGACTACCTTGTGATATTTCAAAAATATGATTACAATTGCCAAGTCCTAGAGCATATTCTTTTTAATTCCACTCATTAGGGAATAGCTGTTGCATTTGCCAAACCTCAAAACCTGTGCCAAAAAGCCGCCATGGAAACAAAACCATAATCAGTTATAACTAAAATCGCTAAGCTGTTAGTTGCTGGTAGTAGACACTATTTTACTCCTCTTCAGTTAAGTACTTGTCCACCCATTTCTGATACTCCTCATCTGTTGGCCATTCAAAATTTACCACCTCATTCACCTTAATATTGTAAGGTGTGTATTTCACTACAACTTGATTGGCCTCTCTTTCAAAAGGCTCTAAGAATGTGCTGGTATTAATTATTTTTTCCATACTACTTACCAACAAGTCATAATCAAAATCATCACAAATAAATTTGATTTGTGCATTAATAACTTCTTCTACCCTTTTCTGCCACTGCTGCAATGTTTTAACATTTCCTTGTGCATCAGTGATGTCTGGAAAAAATGCATCATTCCAGTCATCAAAGCTCTTTAATAGCTCCCTAATTCTTCTACTCAAATCATCAAGTAGGGCCTGGAATCCCTTCAATGATTTCACAAATATTTGAGTAGGCTTCAATGACTGGGGCCTATTGTCTGCATCAAACCTAGAAGCCTTATACATAACATCTAGATCGTTGGCCCTAGGGATCCACTTCTCAGCCAAAGGTAAAACTATTTCCCGATCCCTATTTATGTTTTTTATTCCATCCAAAAATAAAGAATATAAGGAATGTATAGATGGTAATCTACCATCCACCTTCTCATTTAGATGCCTCAAAACTGTGTCCACCACCTTATTTTGTTTGACAGTTGCATCATCCTCGCTTGCCTTGAAGGCAGCCTATAATTCTGTGATCTTATTTAACATTTGCTTCTTGGTGGGATCCATAGAATACTCAACTTCTTCTTCAACTGGCCCTGGTGTAGGACTGAGAGCAGGTGTCTAGATGGGGGATCCTGGAGTAGAAACAATTGGAGTAGTAGGGGGAACTGATCTTGAAGTAGGAGGTAATGCTTTGATACCAGGAGCATTGGAGGATTCTCCTACCTGCCCATATTTTAGCCTATCTACTTCAAATTGCAGCTCAACATTCCTTTGCTGCATCCTACTATATTCTCCAATTATTATGTTATACTTCTCCATCAGACTCTTTTTTTCAACCTCTTCTCTCTCAGGTATCTTTTGGGCCAATTTGGCCACATTAACTGTCAGGCTTGTACTTTTGTTATTGAAGTTTCAGAAGCTCTCTTGATAATTAGCCCTCCCCTTAGGTTTGGACTAATATCAGTTATATTTGGTTTTCTTCCTTGGGGTGCCAATACCCATATGGCCAGAGTTTCATACTCCTCACTGAAGGCAGACTCTTGCAAAGCTACCTTAACCTCTTCTTCACTATTTTGGATAGGGTGCTTGGACTATAGGATAGTATTGAATGCTACAACATCATCTATGTCCCATTGAGGAAAAATTATGACACCAGCCTGAGTCACAAGTCTCCTTCCTTCCTCAGGAGTGATGTTCTTGAATTCCTCCATTAGTTCGGCCTTGACCTCATCATCATTCTCTTGCTCAAACCTATCAGGTCTTGATTCTCTCCTTCTCTTGCACTTATCTTGGTATTCCTCCAGTTTCATCCTCCAAATTAGTTGCAAGAATACATGAGTCTTCACAAAGGCATCATCATCTAAGAATGCCTTGTAGGCCTCCATCTTGGCATCTTGTACAGATTGCCCCTTTATATCCATATCAGACAACACTAATTGTGTTGATTTAGGAGGGGGAGGGATACCAACTTGCATGTCTTGATTAGTCACAATTATTTCATCCATCAGAGCCTCTTGTGTTTCCTCAATCTTTTGCCTCTTAGGGCTTGGATCTGATGGTAGCACTGCAGGATCACTTCTTGGTGGTGAATCTAAATCCACAATCGTTATCCCTCCAGGTGCTCTAATCCTTGAGGCTGGCTGTGATGATTCTTTCACTATTCATTTTCCCTTCTTATCCCCCTCATCCTCTTCATTTCTATCATTCCTCTTTCTCTTGTATAGAGGTTTGTCAACTGGGGGCTGATAAGTTGGCCTTGTTTCCTCAAGCCTCACCTCTGGTCTTTGAATTCCAAATTCCATTTCCAAATTGTCCTTCTTGGTCATCAAGGTGCCCATGATCTCTTTAAAATTATCCAACAAGAAAGCAATTCTCTTGTGGAATGGAGTAACCTCCATTAATGGATTATATTTTGGATCCATTTTATGCACCATGGCCAACAACTTCTCATAGGAAATCCATTGTTCTTTATTCAATTCTTTCCTATTCAAATCAAACTCATTTTTGATTAGGTCCTCAGGAAAGTTGAATTCATGTACAAATCTGCCACCTTTAATTCGTTGCCTGAACAAGGAAAAGAATCCCTCAGGGTCATGCTGCCTCCTAGATCCACTCTTCAAATGATAGTCATCAAAAAACCTTCCAAAGTGGACCCATCCTCCCTTGGAAAAGACAAAATCTGAAACAACAGTATAATCAAGGAACAAAGTCCCTTTTCCTCTCCCTGTCAGGTTGTCTTCATGAATACAACCTAGCTGCCACATAACCTCGACAAATCCCATCCTTGATGGTACATTATATGGGAGAATGTGAGGGGCTCCCTGGAAACCAAACACCCTTAGGACAGTTCTCACGGGGTACAAGATAATGTCACCCCAATTGTGGCAGACCTTCAAATTAGGCTTCCTCACTTTTGGTTAGAGGAAGTCATACAAATATTCAGGAACTCTTGGCACATTTACCACCAACCTAGCTCTGAGTCTAGAGGAAAAGTAGTTATCAAATTGCACAAAGCTGGCACCTCCCCTATTGTAAAACAAATCTGCACTCCACACTTGTACTAGTAACCTTTCTCCATTCACCTCTTGCCTCAACTCCATCTTCTCTGAGAAGAAGTCGGAATTCCTGTACAGGAACATATGCATTAACAAGGAGTACCAAAAGAAAGGAGTGCTAACATCCCCCACAAGCAACTTCAGCAAACCATCATGTATCTTTTCTGCAAGAAAAGATGCATAGTCATACACCATGGGGAAGTTCGGATGTTGAATTTGAGCCCCCATAAACATATATGCAATGGGCATCATTGTATTTGGGTTGAATCCCAAAATCTAGCACAATGAATAAAATGTTGCCAAAAAGTGATTGGCAAAACAACTTAGCCTGAAAGGCTCCTAGTCATTTGGGCTGATATGAATCATTGAACTACCTGCCTTGGATAGGTGAGGAGGAAGTAACTTTAATCTGAAAAGAGGCTTTGACCTCACATATTCCCGATTCATCTCCTCTAAATCAATTTGGACCAAGAATGAGCTAGAATCACTCAAATCAAAAACTTGCTGAATTTCAACTGCACTTATGCTTAGCAGAATCCAACCATCATTATCCCTAATTACCCTTGTAACTGGGTCATAAAATGCTGCCACTTCTTTGAGTAGGTCCATGTCAGGAAACACATTCGACACTAATAGTTTCCCCATGTTGTATCTCTAGCCATTAGAAAAGGGGTGGGGTAGGTTTCTTTGTTCATACCATAGCCTGAACATTTCCAGACTTGTCATTGGAACCCTAGCATTTGCAATATTATAATTTTTGCACACTAGTCCCTCGCCCAGGGTTCTTCCATTAATTAAAACCAAACCCCTTCTTCTGTCATTTGTTGATAATGGGAGTTGATCCAGAAAATCATCATATAAATTCCTCTACAAGTAATCAACATGGCCAGAGTGTTGCTTCGATGGGACATCTCAAACAACTAGGGCTTTCTTAAAATTCAAATTCTTGAACAAACTAGGGCTACCTAGAAAATGAAATTACAACACAACTATGCAATTTCCAACAATTCAAATGAACCAATAACCCTATAGCAAAATCAACAACCCCCTGACCAGCACACTATAACCTTTCACAAGAATCACAGTGAAATTAAACCAGTGATACAAAAAGTAATTCATGGTATTTTATGCCTTGCAGAAAACAAAACCTTCGTTGTGATTGCTTGAAAAACTTTATATCTGGCTCTGAACTGCTTCGAAAACACTTGAATGCTTTTGTGGTGAAGATAGAATGAAATCAAATACTTTATGTCGATTGAATTTAGCCAGTAGACATCTCATCCACCATTAAAGCCCATTTGCATGCCACGCCAACGATTCCAATTGCATTTGATGCAAATTTAAACTTCAAACGTCAATCTTTTGTTTCTATCAGATCATCGAATGACCACCTTCAAAAAGGCTGATGTAATCTCCATGTCAACATCGAGGGCCCACCACAATACGTAGCTCCAAAGGGATACATGTGGTGCCCATCCTTGATATAATAATCACTAAACACCCTACATCTTTGGATCACTTGATGGCGAGCAACCATTGATTCCCACCATTAACGATCATGTTCACTCACAGCAGTCAGCAACACCAAACATAACCATCGAGCAACTTTTCATCAAGATTAAAAGATTGCCATCGATCTCGAGCACGTGCATCTCACAACTCTTTTAGTAACCCACCTTTTAACGTATTAAAGTCCGATAAAAATATTAAACACTTTATTAATCCCTTTTCGGCATCAGCAGCTGAGACACGTGGTACCCGCCCATGATATGGCAATCAGTTGAAACCTAATGGTGAGGTCATCGTGAGATCGTGGGGAACAGTCAGGATCAACCGCAAGATGATCGATGATCATTAAAATACATTCCCTACAAAATAAGATAATTATTAAAAGGGGGAAACGGGACATCGCCTAGGCCAACGACAAACGATGACATAAGGTTGTTCTTAAAGCATGGGGTACGGGCCAACCTAGACTTAGGAAATAATAAATTTAGGTGAAATATTTAACACAATTTATTAAAGGGGCCCAACCTAGATGAGTTAATGGGACATAAATCATTTTAAAACCTCCCTCAAAAGGGTAACAAAGAAATAGATCCAACTAGGGTTTAAGATAGAACGTTAGGATTTCATGAAGGAAAAAATAAAACCCCAACCCTAGGCTTCTCTAGAATAGCATGACAGACCAGTAGTGTGGTAGAAAATTAATGGAACTCAAAAAATGAAATTTGAGGCTCCATCAGACCTCTCCCCTATATCCTTTTTCATCCTATCTCTTCAACATTTGGACAATTGGACCCCTCTTGACATATTTTTCTACTTTAGTGTGAGTTTTAGTGTAATTTCATACTCTCACTAAAGTGGGGGCTAAATGTACTATCGAAAATTGTCACCCTTAATAATTTGACACTAATTTTTTCTCCCCCTAAATTAATGAGCCTAATTAAGTCCCTAATTTCTTAAAATTATGTATTCTAAAGCCTATTTTTACTGTTTTCTAAAATATTTCAAGCATTGAATAAATGTAAATAATGTATGTTTTGATCCCGACACTAAATTTTCTAGAAGATAGGGCCAGGACCCATGTGCCCATGGGCCTATGGGTTCTCCTATCTTGTTGGGGACCAATTTTTAATATGTTGTTGGCAGTATTTTAACATTCAAATTTCAAATTTCAAGTGCCAACTTTTGATTTTTTTTGGGGGGAAATTAGCACAATTACATATAAATACCTAGTTATTACATCATTTCAAATATAAAAAGAGCTATTAAGAGAACTATTGGAAAAATTATGATAAAGAGTACTATTGAGCAAGTTAAGAGCAACATTTTAGAGCATTATAGCTCAGCAATTCAAGATCTAACATCATGTCAAAGTCTATGTGTTCATGTTTTGTGAAGGCTAACCCTTGTTGTAGGTCTCCAAAGAATTCAAGAATTCAAACAAGCAAGATCCAAATCCTTGATGTCATGTGCATAACTTCATTCCTTCAAGGAAGCCATTGAAGGGTGGTGAGTTCTAGCATTTTGTGGTTTTATCATTCCTTCATTTCAATTAACATTTATATCATTGACATTTCCATTGTGGAAGTGTAAACACTTACACAAGGTTTGACTAAGGCAAGCCCCTAAATGGCCCAACATTTCCTCTCTTTGTGAATGTGCCCAGATTAAATGATTTAAGAGGATTGGAGAAGAATTGAAGATAAATTATCAATTGTTACATTCATTGCCCTAGAAGCTGTCAAGCTATGCAAAATCATTTAGCAAATTTCTTGACAACATTTGAACAAATCTACAACTAGGAATAAGAAGATAAAATCTAGCACCAGAAAACCCCCAAATTAGTTTTAGGAACCCCTATTAGAGACCCATACACCCCTAGGCATATGTGTCCTCATTTGCATGTAGGACCTAACTTTCTATGGCAAGTGCACAATCTACAGTTTCCCTTAGATCTTCTTGCAGTCTATAATTTCCATCTGTGTATTTACAAAATATTACATTTATCATATTAGATCATATAGTTCAATTAGGTTAATCATTAATGGTCCATTTCTAAACCTCTAAGAAAGGGAGATCTCAGTCTGATTGGCTCACCTTTGTGGTTGATAGTCAATCCATTCATCTTTTTGGTCTCCCCTTCTAATATAATTTGGGAAAAGGAAGACATTAACCCTAGGTTTGCACATTAAAAATTAGAGTTACCCATGTCACCTCCTTTTTCCCTTTATTAGAATTTGAATAGCACACAAGTGTCACTTCTCTGATCCACCATTTTCTGATTAATTTTTCAAGTTGAATCAAAGCCACATATATGGTACATCAAGATAGAGGGTTATTCATCCATTCTTCATTTAATTTCCCCTTTTTAATTAATTTATTTTTGAGGATACAAAGTCCCTTTCTCATATTTATCATGGGATAAAGGGAAATTACCAGGAAATTAACAATTCATTTCTAGCCTTAACAAACTATATATATGTAAAATTGGTACAATAGGCCAACTAAATAGTAAAAATTATTAATCATATTTGTTTGCCTAAAATAGGGCATGAGAATTCATAATGAGGGCATAATCTAACTCCTGAAGCACTTGGCATCTCCATTATATTAGATTTGACATAGATTCTATTACAAGAAATTAACAAAGAATTACGAACTAGCTTTATGGAGTCCACCATATTGCTAGTTATTTATGACATATTTTATTATGGTTGTGAGTGGGTGTAAGATTAGCATCTTTATTGATTGAAAATAATTAGATGGAAAGAGTTATGACAACCATTTTAGTGGGCCTACATTGAGTTTAAATATTAAAAAAATTAATTATTATTGACTTGGTATATTGGAGCTTTAGAATTTAGAATCACAAGTTGAACCCTTATTTACTATTTATTTTGGGTTGCTTATTCATGTTTTCATATTTTTCCACATTATCAGAACTTTTGGTCATAGTCTATAGAATTTGTGTTAATCTATTGAATTTGAGGATAAAAACCCTTGTATTTAGAGATTGAATGACAAAACCCCTCAACTTCTTGAAGGTGATTTCATCTAGAAGTTGTATCTTTGTTAAAAAATTATGGTTATTTTAATGGGTTGAAGCAAGAAACTGAGTTCATTTTAGTGGAAGTCTCATGAGGAGGAAAAATATTAATAAGAAAAAGTACTCATTTCATTAAAAATGGGTATCCATTTTGGAATAAGATCTCCATCATAAATTATTACAGGTATGGATAGGTACTCATTATGGTTTGGGAACCCCTTACAAACATGTACCCATTTAGGAATGTGTATGCATTGTATAAAGGTATTTTTTCTCTCCCTTGAATTTTATTTTCTTCTTTGATCACACAGTGAGGTTGACAATAAAAATGGATTCAAAATAGGTACCTACATCAAGCAACCTTAAAAACACATTTTTTACCTCCTCTCTCCACAAGATCCAATTCGCTACATTCCTAGGTAGGTGGATTTCCTATTTACATAATTTTATACTTTTTACAAAATTTTGAATTTCTAAAGTTAAATTTAGCTTTCAAATTTGAAACCCCAAACCAAACAATGTTAATTGAAAATAAAGCCCTAAAACCTATTCTAAACCCTATGGCCTTTAAACTATAATCTATAAACCTATGAATTAAAATTTTAGGGTATGTAACTTAGAGTTGATTTCGTTTAATTTATGATATAGCTGAAACCTTAGAAATATCAATTTATATGTATTGATCGATATAACAATTGATATATTGATCAATATGTAGACTAATAATTCTAAGGCTTAGAGTTTTTTTACACCACTAACCATGTTTAAGGTTTTTGTTTAATCATCTTCAATTTAAGTATTGATATTAGATGACACTATGGGTATTTGAACTTGGATCTCCATAGTGACAAACTAATGATTTAACCAATTGACCTCAACCTAGATTTTACTCGCATGTCTTAAATATTTAATGTGACCTACTAACCCAATATGTTTTATTAAATTAATACAATTATTTCATTCAAAAATATCTACTCAAATGTATATAGAGGATACAAAGACCTTCATTTTCGATGAAAAACCTATGTTTAATAAAACTAAACAAACAAATAAATAATAAAACCAAAACATATTAAAATTATATTTGTTGGATAGCTCGTTCTGAGGACTACCATAATAATTTGAAATAAATTTGAAATGAATTCATTTGATCCCCCAAAAGGTAAATCAGAAGTGATTTTTTATCAACATTTTGATAGGTGTAAAGGAGACTCGTTTATAGGTATGGTTTAAAACTGGCAAGGTTCTATCCAAGGGGGTTTGCTCTAAGGTGGTTTGATCAAACCCTCTTCAATTGAAATCCTTAAAATATAAATTTTTAAGGCTTAAATCATTATATTTTCTAAAAATATGTGATTTCAGCAAAAATCAGTTCCTCTTAGAAATTGTAAACTAGCTTTGTGGGATCACCCAGGCTATACTAATAAACAAAAGTCCCCAATAATTTTATAAATATTCAATACCCTTATAAAATTTACAAATTAAACAATCACCATGCAACATCAATAAGATCACCTATTAGGAGGAGGAGAATTTGGGTGGATTCATTAGCACCAAAAAATAAAATAATAAATGGTGGTATTAATACCAGATAGAGATCAAAGAGTATAACATCATGTCATATTGGTGCATGTGCTATGCATAACCTAAGACATGTTGGTTCTCACAAATGCCAGATCTACCAAATACCATAAATATCAAATCAATGAGAAAAATTTTCATCCTCAAGGTATTTAATAATAAAACTAAAATTGTATCATTTAGTATATCTACCATATTAAAATTACTATGTATCCAAATAAAGTAATTTAGATCAATAATATTTTATTGAGGTAGAAGGAGTGTCACAAGAATCATAACTAAGGGTCCATGTCCCAAATTCTACTACTAGTGTGCTTGATGAGGGTAAACAAGGGTATAAGGGTCTATCCTCAATGGATTAACACCTCATGCTCCTCCATCACACAAAAATTCTGCACCATTGAAACCTAATATAAAGAGCCACATTCATGTGCCAAAATAAGCTATCAGTAATAGTATGCATTTTTAGTATGAGTAATAGTTTACCACGTTTGGATACACTAATAGTATTTTCTCACATCAAATAGAAGATAACATATCAAGTAATATGTCATACACTAACGATATATAAGCATGTATTCTAAAATGTGGTTTATTTACCCCTAGTTTTATACATCACATCATTGGTGATACCATCAAGGAGAATGGTAAGACATCATAGAAATCATGACCATTTCTCCTCATGCATCCTATAGATAATTTTACATCACAATTTTGGATATGGCCTAAATAGGGAATATAACTTCTAATAACTATAGGTACAAGGAGGAGCCGTATCTATTAATAGTTGTTGGAAAGCTCTCATCAAATTGGAAGGTCAAGATTAATTAAAATACCAATAGAAGGTTTCCATCTATTATTACATTGATATTTACACATTCAACTAAAGTGAGGGGTTCTAAAGTGATGAGTACATGGGTGAGTGCAAGATCATGATGGGCTAAACTATACCTTTAAGTGGCAATAACATTATAAAAAATAAAGTTAAGTAACTTGGCATAAAAAATTGAATAGATTATTAACATAATTTGGAAAATATGTAAGAATAGCATTTTGAGTAATTGAAATTTAGTTTGTGGACTACTAGTTTTTCAAAAAAAAGGAAATTTAAAATGTCAATGAAGCAATACTATAATTTTTGAAAAAAGTAAAAAGCATGTGTCATTCTGATCAACCTAGAAGTATGAGAAAAAAAAAATATGTGACACATTTTTTAATTTTTTTGCTAATAGATAATTAGTTATTAATTTTTAGTAGTATTTTTTTAAAATATTAAAAACTAATTTTCCAACGAACCTAACTTGGTCAAAAATATCTCTAATTTTTTTCCAACCTATACTTTATGAAGCATAGAGTGTGACACATCTTTCAAATTTAAAAAATGTGAAATTGTTTGAAAGCTATGGATGTTTTTCAATTAGGACTTCAAACATAGTAAATGTACAAAATCAATAACAATTATCTATTAAATTCAAAATAAAACATATCTTATATTGGTAGAATGCTGACAATTTCTTGAATAAACCCTTTTCATTTCATCAAATTTGGATAAAAAAAGTTGTTAGCATTAAGGGTCAAGTCTAAAAATCTAGAGGAAACCTCTAAACACATTGGGTTGGATTACTTTCTAGGTTTGAAATCCCCAAGTCAAATCCTAAAGTATTCTTGAGGTAAAAAATTGTCAAAAAAATGGATATCCATTTTTTAATTTAAATAAAAAATATCGGTTTTTATAATAGTTTTAGAATTTTTTTGTCTCTTTACACATCAAAACCGAGGCTAGATCCGTCTATCGACCTTGGATCTATTGCTCCTACTAAGTTCAGGTTGCCTAGGTTACCTATGGAGTTCTGAAATTATAAAATATTTAATATATTTCCAATTCCTTTGGGCATCTGTTGGTGGTCAAAAAGGTAAATCAATGAAGGTCGAGACTAGTTTTTGCTAAGATTTGTGTTAGTGTTACTATAAATTTAGTTCTCTCGATTCATATTACCTTAAATCTAAATATGGTAGTCATATCTAGCCAATATTTAATGAGAATGCCAGTATTTATTGTATACTTTGTAAGTAGTTTGGGCATCTAAGTAATAGATGTTCTAAAAGGGTAAAGTATAAAATGAAATATATTTCTTCATTCTCCACTTCCATCACTTCACAGAGTAGTGGCAGTATGGGAAATAGATTTGAGTCTCAAAAGGATCCTATAGTTTTAACTATCTCCCAAGGGAATGTTGGCTCTTTGGTTGAGATGGTTAAAATACCTCAAAATAAAAGTACAACACAAAGAACCTTGCTATTGACACCCCCTTTTTGAAAAACTAAAGGGGTGGTGATTGACGAGGAGATTGTTGATGTCCCCAATGGTTTGAAAGTTTTGGAATCAACTCAAAATTAGAATAACTTAGAAGAAGGTGAAGCTAGAAAATAGATCAATGCCTTTAAGGATCAACTAACCCAAGTTCAATATAAATCTAAGAATGGGGGAAAAATGTCCTTAGATATTAAGAATTATCTTCTTCTTGATTAGATACAATCTTTATCTAAGGACAATACTCAAATGAATGTTGGGTATTCCCTAGAGCCTCACCAAATCACTAGTGAAAAGAAAATTAAGAAAAAATAGAAATAGGAACTGAACATTCTCTTGCTTTATCAGAGTTCAGAACTAGTTATCTTCCTTCTCCTTTTAGTATTATAACAAATGGTTATGATGAGGAGTGGACTCCAGTAAATGGGAAGCAAAAGAAAAAGAAAAACCCTGATGCGGGTGGAGATAGTAAACAAGGAAGACCTATTCATAGGGACACTCAAGATAGGAAGGAAACTTGAGAAGTTCCTATTAGAAAAAAAAGGACTCTGGAATCATCAAGTCCAAAGAAACAAAATAAATGATAAATATATTTTTAGATGGGAGGCCCCCTCCTATTCAATGGTTATTGGGTCTTTAATGGGTGAATTTGAAATTTGTTTTAATGAAAATCCTTTCATGGATTTCATTAGAGGGTTGAATCCCTTTTAAGTAGCATCTTTTAAAGTGTTTTATAGTTGAAAATAGGTGGATATTCTCTTGATTTAGGAAACTAAAATGGTAGAGAAAACTTTTTCTCAGATTGTTAAAAATACTTGGCCTTTTGCTAAGTTTTGTGTTTCTATAGTTGAAGGTGCTTCAAGGGGCCTTGTCATCCTTTGGAACCATAGTAGATTTATACGGACTAAATGACACTAATGTAAGAACAATCTCATGGTTTCCTTTATTTACTTATCTTACTCCACTAAGTGGAACCTTATGAATATTTATGCTCCTAACACTAAACCTACTAGAAAATAGTTGTGGCATCCTATTTTTGTTGTGGTAAAATCTACGTTTCAAGAAAAGTGGTTTCTTGGAGGAGACTTTAATACTCCTTTATTTTCCTCAGAAAAATTAGGAGGGTTAGAAGACTAGTTTGAAAGTATGATTTTGTTTATTACCTTTCTTTTGCTGGTTTGATTGATATTGACCTCCAATGGTCTACTTTCGCGTGGTCTAGTAGAAGGTAGGGTAATAATTTGATACATGTCAAGTTGGAAAATTTTCTTATTTAATAATGGATGGAGTATTTTACCTAGACTCTCTTTGTCTACCCTACCAAGGATGGGTTCAAGTCATAATGTTATTTTTCAAAGGTGGATTGAAGTCATGTCAAAAGGCCCTTACCCTTTTAGGTATTAAATCATATGGTCCTATCATCCTGAGTTTGGAAATATTGTGGATAAATGGTGGAATACTCCTTGTAATAGTATTCCTATGCTTTGATTTTCCAAAAAACTAAAGACTATCAAAGAGAAAGTTGAATGATGGAATAAGTTGTTGTTGGAAATATCTTTCACAAAAAGGAAAAGTTTATTAAAGATTTGAAGGAAGATTAGGAAAATATGGAGAAAGATATGATTGATATGGATACTTGCAGCAAAGAAAGAAATGTGAGGACCAAGTGGTATAGCCTTGTGGAAAAAGAGATCTTTTGGAAACATAAACCCAAAATTCAATAGCTTACTAAAGGAGATATAAATACAAAGTTTTTTTTATCAATCCACTTTAAAGAATAGGAATATAAATTTCATGAAAAATCTGACCCTTGAAAATGGGGCTACTCTCACAAAGGAAGAAGATAATTTTTATGTTGTTGTTTCCTACTTTAAGAAAATAGTAGCTGATTCCAATCAACATATGTCTAGCCTCAAGGAGATCATCGATAATATTCCTCAAAATCATGAATGATCAAGATATTGATAACTTTGAGAAGGAAATAACTTTAGAAGATGTTATTTTTTTTCCTTTGGTGCTTACAAAGCCCCTTGGCTGGATGGGTTCTATCCCTCCTTTTAAGATTTTTGGGAGATTATCTTGATGGATCTCCTTATGGTTGCGAGAGATTTTTGTAGAATGAAAAACCTATTAGGGAAGCTTTGTTGGGCCTTGCAACATGAGCATGAAGTATGGATGGTTTGTGTTGGTTGTCTCTATGTTGTCATTGATGTCACCATGGTGATAACTATATGGGAAGTCTTATTGGTTTATCAGAAGTTGTCCTCTACCGATAATACTCTTTTGTGATGGATTAATGTGTTGGTATTTGAGTTTGGAATTCACCGCAAGATCTAACATGACTCTAATATCTTAACCATGTTATCATGACTCATTCAAACAATTGTATCCTGGAACTTGAGATGTCTTTGGTTGTGAGTAACAAGTTATCTCTGATAGAGTTCAAATTTGTATTCTACTGTTGTTTTGTGCTTGGCATACTGTGTGCAAGACTCCACATTTTATTAAGGTGAACATTCTTATGCTACAGTTTTGTTGATGGTCTCTATGCTTGTGGTATGATGGGAAATTAATGTGTTCTTAGATTCGGAAGGTGTTTTCTTTGATGTTTATTTTTTGGTTTGGAGAATTGCATTCGAGTCTTGGCCAACTTAGCATATGCAATGCATTATGGAGACTAGATAATTTTTATGGATGTTAGCTGACTTGGTATATGCAATGCATGGATTCAATGTTGTACACATCTAAAAATGGTCACAATTAATCAAAACTGTTAGTTAATTAAATATGAATTATTTAATTAATCTTCTAAATTTATCTACATATAAATAAATTTAATTATTTATTTATATTGTTCATTTTTCTGATTCTTCTAATTTAATTAAATAAATAATTTTATTTAATTATTGCCATCTTCCTCTTCCTCTTAAATTAAATAAATTTCATTATTTATTTATATTAATTATCATGATTCTAAATTTGAATTTTCAAATTATAGAATATTCTTCTTCACTTCACATTTAATTAAATATTCTAAATGTTTAATTAAAAACTTTCCTCATCTCACACTTAATTAAATATTTTAGATATTTAATTACTTTCCTTTTTCATCTCTCACACATAATTAAATATTAATTATTTAAATTATGGAAGCTTCTAAATTCATTGTCACATATAATTAAATAAATTTATTTATTTAATTAGGATTTATCCTCAACTACCAACTAATTCCTCATAAATTAAGGGCACAAATGGCAACTTTCCTTTATTTTTGAATGGAGAAGGTTGTGTAGGAGGAAACATCTCCCATTATTCTCTCAACCTTCCATCTTTTTCTCAACTTCCATAATCTCTCACCATCCATCTTGATAGGTTTGAATTCAACCGTTGATCTTTGTCATCTAGATTCTTGCCTCCAAAAATCTATAAATACAACCCTCTTGTGAGTTGAAAAGGATCCTAGATTTTGTGAATTTAAGCATGATTACTATAGTTGCATTCGAATCAACATTTAGCATTTCAAGTTCATAGCATAGAATTTCATTTTTTAACTTCATAGCTTCAATCATTTAGCAAATAAACATGCATTTTACATAAATCTCGTTCTCCTAAGTTGTCATTTCAACAACTTGCTGCTTACACCAACTGAGAGCCAATAACTTGCATTGAATCCTTGGAGATATAGGACAATGGGATGCATTTCAAGGAGCTACTATTATTTAGAGTTTGTTTTATCTTTTTAATTACTTTCCTTTGATTTAATGTTTCATTGGTGTGTTAGTTTATCTTATTAATTAGTTCACATATTCTCACATACATTTTTGGCACCCACCATGGGGCCTTGCCCCATTTTTAATATTTTTATTGTAGGATTTTCTAATAGGTGACACACTGGAGCTTTGGTTTAGTGCATATGAGTCACAGATTAGCGCATACGAGCTCTATTTTGGTGCATATGATGATTGTTTTAGCGCATTGACGACCTGTTTTAGCACATTTGATAATTCTTTTAGCACATTTGCTGACTATTTTAGTGCATCTCTGCTTGTTCTTTTAGCGCATTTGTTAATTGTTTTAGTGCATTTTACAGATCTTTTAGTGCATAGAGGGGGTGTAAAAATAAATCCTGATTCTGACACCATCCATGGACATAGATTTTTCATTTTAGTTTTAAAGTAAAATGAAGCAATCCTAGGATAAACACTTAAATATAGAATTAACCAATCCTAGGATAGTCACCAAATGTTATTTTTGCTTGGTTAAAATGAATCCAATGTTTGTTGTGAAGCAACATCTTCACTTAGTGTAGAAAATTGTCATTTGGATTTAAAATTGAACCATTTGTTTGTTGTGATTGTTGGGTAATAGGATTATGCTCTCCCCTTTACTGGGTGACCAAAACACCAGACTTACCTTTTTCATTTTTTTCATGGTTTATTACATCCTGTAGAAGGCCTGCCGTAGTGGGGAAAAGTACTCACCCCATGGGAATGACCTAAGTGGGAACAACCAAAGCTAGGTTTTCCAACCCAATCTAATCAAAAGTGAATTTTGGGGAAACCCATATTCAGCGGAAGTGAGCAAGATAACCATCCCCAAAATATATGTTCTAAAGATTGGGAGGTCTCCTGAGGGAGTTTATCTATTTCCATGCCGAATGGATACCTTTATTACAAACCATAGTGTAGAAAGCCAACCGTGTCAGTATCCAAACATCATATTAAACACAGTGCAAGGGGAGGGAAGAATCTACCCCTAAGACACTCACCATATAATTTCCATGGATTGTTTTCTCAAGGGATCGAGAAATCTAACTTTAAGTACCCACCTAGAAAAGAAAAAAACACAAGCACCCTCTAGGGGTGACACGATTGTGTGAGTCGATGCAATGTTAAGATGTGGGCTGTGATTCTATGATGACCTTTTTGAAAAATAAGAGTGATTCTGTTTGAAGTGCCTATTTTGTTCAATACCCATTAAAATCTTAAGAACATACACTCTTTGTTTAGATTTTAGGATTTGCAAAACAACTGTTTTCTACTGTATGTCGTATTTTCCAAATTTAAAATAGATAAAGATCATCCAAAACATCAAACTATCAAAAAATGTCTATCTCAGAACATTAATTGGATAGTTTAGCGCATCCCTGGTCTGTTTTAGTGCATATGTGCTCTGTTTCAACATATTTATGCTCTATTTTAGTGCATTCATACTCTGTTTTAGCGCAGCTGTTTTTTGTTTAAGCGCATACGTGTAATAGTCCGACGCATGGGTTGGATATTTTGGCGCATTTGCTGAAAATTTTAGCGCATCTTTATTCCAAACTTGGGTAATTTCTTGATGCCTGAAAATCTGCCATCTCAGTCTAGTCTTATTTTATGCTTAGGGTCTAGAAGTCTGCAACTTTTTCCAAGAGGTCCCTAGAGAAGAAGATTAAGAATCCAAATAAATCTCTCAGTTATAAGAAGTTATTGAAAAAGAGGAAATTTTTATACCAAAGTCGAAAGGTTTTTCTTGAACACAAAACCTTTCTTCATCGATATCACAAGTTTGTTAGAGGTTTCACTAATGATTATGCTTTAGAACCATTATATTCACGAGCTTTCTTTCAAAGAAGAGCCCTTTCTAAAAGGCATAATCACAGTCAGCGTATTCATTCCTCTTTCATTCCTGAACCAACAATTGTGTACTCTAATCGTCCCAATCAATTTCTGTAATAGAGAGCTTAGGAAACATTAGGCATTTGTCAAAATCCTTATTTTTACAAATCTATGATCAAACCTCACAAAGTGCAAAATCATCTTTATTTTTTATTTTTGGTTTAATTCCCACAAATAGGATTATAATCCTTTCAATCAAGGAATCGCAAGCTAAAGATTAGAAATTTCATAAGTCATATCAATAGAATCTTCATTCTATTCTAACTTAGATATCCATCAAAATTGCACTATATCATTCTTTTGATCAAAGTTAGTGGAAATTTGGCAAAAGCTTATGCCTGTTGTCACAAGATATCGAAAGCACATAGAAGGAGATGAAAGGGAAATTACATTAAGCAACATGGGTGATAAAAGCAATAATAGTGATAGGGAAGAAAATCCTTTTCATAGATTTTGCACTAGAGATAATTCTAATACTGATGAGATAACAGAAGAAAAGCTTCAAGAAGTAGAACATGACCCTCAATTCCATACTCTCATGGAGAGAATTTTAGAATGAAACAAGGAAATATATTTCCTTTCATTAGCTAATCAAGGAGCTAAGTTACCTGTTGATTTCGACATGGAAGGGATTAGAGAAAATCCTGAAGCCCCTCTTAATGATTTTAGTGCTCTTACCCAACAAAAAAGAGCCTTAAAAGGGTATAAAGGAAATCCAAGGGGGTACAACAAAGAAGTATGTTTTGGATGATATCTACCCCTATCCATTTGATAGGAGTCTTCAAATGATTCCTTTTCCAAAAAATTGTGAAATCCCAAAGTTTGATAGGTATAATGGGAAAACGGATCCCATTGATCATGTGAGGGATTTTTGAAATATGAGCTTAGAATTCACTCATGAAGATACCTATGTAATGCGATTGTTTCCACAAATCCTGGGTGGACAATCCATGGAGTGTCTTTCCAAGATCACTCCCCCGATCAAAATATTTGAGGAGCTAATAAATAAATTCATACCGCAATACTCCTACAATATCTAGCATCAAATAACCATGCTTGACTTGTGTAAAGTGAAACGAAAGGTTGGGGAATCTTTCACCACATTTTTACAAAGGTGGAAAAGGTTGTTTGCCAAATATTCCCATCTTATTCCTGAAAAGGAAAAGATGGAGATCTTTATTGATAGTCTGAATCAAGAGATGAGTTATAGGCTAAACCTTCATTGTCCTCAATCGTTTGAAAAATTGATTCAAAATGCAATTACCATTGAAGGTGCCTTGGTCAAGCGTGGATTTTTAAAGCTTGATAAATAAAGTCTAAATTCGTACAACAACAACAACAATGACAAGTCATGATTTTGGACTCGAAATAAAAATGTTGTGAATGATGGGGTAGTAGATGCTAACAACGTGAATATAAAGCCTACCGTTCTCAATGTATCAGGGGTTCAACATAGAAATAATGCTGTAAATTATAGTAACCAAGGAAATAATTCCAAACAAGGAAATGTGACCAACAATCATTGCAATAATATTGGCAATTATCAAAATTCAAATGCACCCAAATCTCAATTTTTCTCAAATCGACGGAGTTTTACTCCCTTGGGCCAGTCTTTAAAATCCATTCTCAAATAATTGTTGAATCAAAACGCTATTACATTTCCACCACAAAGAGATTATGAGACTTGAGTTAAACCACCATCGTGGAATGACTCACACTTTTATGAATATGATAGGTGTAAAGGTCACAAGATAGATAATTGCCAAGGGTTAAAGAATCTTGTTCAAGATTTGATTGATAACCGTACCATAATGGTTGAGGGACATAATGCCAACTATGATCATCAAGAATTGAAGGATCCTCTCCCCAATTACCAAAAAGGGGAATCTTTGGGTGGCAAAGTAAATAATGTGAATCATGTCTATGACACCATTATCAATCATATTTATACTTATGATCAAAAAATCAATGCTATCAGAATCAATGGAAAGCACGAATATTGGGAGGTTAATGCTACAACAAGGGGACACACCAAAATAATTATAAAGGGAATTTCATCTAAAGTGGAAATTCCCCCTCCAAGTCAATACAATTTGGTCGATCAACTACGAAAAAAATCGGCCCAAATTTCTATCTTGGAGCTCTTAAAAATATCACCTGCACATAAGGACATTCTGGAAAAGGCGCTAGTCGACACAACTATGTCTCCTGATCTAGATATCAATAAATTGCAAGCCATGGTGGGACACTTTCCCTCACACACATGTTTATCCTTTATTGAGAAGGATGATTTGTCCATGACCCATCCACATAATTCATCACTTTACCTAGAGGTCATGGTTCATAAAGCCTGAATTAGACGTGTCCTAATAGATGGGGGAGTCAGATTAAACATTTATACTTTGAAATTGGTCCTTGCTTTGGGATATTCAGAAGAATCTATAGATCCACGGAGGAAAATTATGATCAAATCATACGATGATGAGGAAAGAGATTCCAAAGGTCTCATCATGCTACCAATTGGAGTGGGACTTGTTGTGAATAATATCTTTTGTGAGGTTCTAGATTGAGATCTATCTTATAACATACTCTTGGGTCACCCATGGATCCATGAGATGTAAGCAGTTCCATCTACTTGTCATGAATGCTTGAAGTTTCCATATGATGGACAAGAAGTAACAATACCGACTGATCACATTTGTAGCCAGACTTGTTCTAACCTTAGAGCAACTCAAGACACATTTTTCCCACATAATAGAGAGGCTTTGGCCATTTCTACCTCTAAACACAATGAGCAAGCAAGAGAAATGATAAGTAATTTTTGCACCAAGCTAAAATTAAAAGATAATGGGGTGGGATAATATTCCTTATCTCTCTAATCTACTGATGTATCCAAGATCTCATGGTCAACCATCAACATCCATACAACAGGCTACAATAGCTTTGGCCTCAAGCACACAAGCTTCAGTTCCCATCACCAAGTTTGATGGAAGATTTATCAAAGAAAATGAAATAGAAGATAGAGCTATCCTTGATTGGCTCTACAAAGATGAAGAGGAATCAATAGAACATGTCAAGTTACCCACAAAGCAATATGGAAAAGGTTATACAATAATGCAACAAATGGGTTATGAAGGGAATGGCCCTATAGACAAAAGAAAGGAGGGTATTGTTGAACCTATCCGACTGAAAACAATGCACCCAAAGGATAAAACTGGGTTAGGCTATGGTGAGGATACAAAGGAAGAAGTAGCACAAAGAAAATCCAATGAGGATACAAAGGAAGAATTATTACAAAGAACGTCTAATGAGGAGTTCGCTGAAACAATTCTTAGAATTCAAGAAGACAATTCTAACACTGCCTTCAATGAATATGAATGGGACAACATCTTTGATGATACGTTATAGAAAGATAAATAGGTGGATGTCATACAAAAATTCACACCTATATTCATACAAGGGGAAAGCTCAAGGCCTCTGCTTGATTACGTTCTACTAAGTGATCATGACTCAAGTGAGGATGATTCGATTCAAAGTGAGACAGATCATCAACATGAAGATACCATCCTAGATCTTTCCCATAATGAAGGTGATGATAGCATCATGACCCTAACGGCTAGTGACCTTACCTAGCCTAATGATCCATTTCCCTTGGTTCATCCTGAACTCATTAATTGGGAACAAATTACACAAATTGATATCGCAACTTTTCCCAATGATGAAACCATAATAACCTTTCTTTGTTCATCTAAACTAGAAACAAGTTCCACCAGGGAATCACTAGATCAAAGCTTCAGATAAGAAAGTGCCAAGCTTCTCAGCTACAAAATTAATAACTTAAAAGAAATATCTAATGGTGAAAACCTAACAAAGGTAGTATTAGATCATGAAAAGAGAAAAATAAAAAGCGTATCTAATGGTGAAAACCTTTAAAAGACATTGGAAGATGGTAAAATTGACACTCTCCCCGAGCATTATCAGGAAAGGTCTTCTATTTTAATAGAACCAACAACGATGATCAATTTAGGTACTGTGGAACAACCCAAAGTCTTGCAACTTGCTGCATCACTAACAAAAGAGGGAATCCTTGGATTCACAAGATTTCTCAAGAACAATCAAATCAATTTTGCATGGTCCTACAAAGATATGCCTGGATTGGATCTAGAACTCATCATGCATCATTTATCTATCATGCTAGGGGCGAAACCTGTGAAGCAAAAACTCAAAAAAATGCATCCACATGTTGCATTATTAGTCAAGGAGGAGTTGAAGAAGCTGTTAGATGTTTTATTCATTCGATCTATAGACTATGCGGAATGGATCTCAAATATCGTACCTGTATCAAAGCCAGATGGAAGAATCTGGATTTGTACGAATTTTAGGGATTTAAATAAGGCATGCCCTAAAGATGATTTCCCTCTACCAAACATAGATATGATTTTCGATTTGACTACTGGACATGCTATGTATTCACTAATGGATGGATTTTTGGGATACAACCAGATAAAGATTGCACCTGAGGATTAGGATAAAACAACGTTCACATGTCCTTGGGGTACATATTGCTGGAACGTAATGTCATTTGGACTCAAGAATGCAGGAGCTACTTATCAATGGGAAATGACTACGATTTTTCATGACATGATGGACACATTCATGGAGGATTATGTCGACAATATTTTAGCCAAATCATAGACAAGAGAAGAACATTTAGATATCTTATCTAAATTTTTTAACAAGATGGAAAAATTCAAAGTGAGACTAAATCCAAAGAAATGTGTCTTTGGGGTGAAATCTAGAAAGCTTCTAGGATATATTGTGTTATAAAAGGGAATTGAAGTGGATCCAGCAAAGGTACAAGAAATCCTTGATATTCCACCTCTAAGGAACATCAGTCAATTGCGCTCATTGCAGGGACGGTTGCAATCCATTAGGAGATTCATCATGCAACTGGCAGATAAGAGTTTACCATTCACTCATCTCTTACATAAGAATGTTCCATTTAAATGGGAAGACAGAAATCAACGTTTGATTAAATAAAGCATTATCTAATGAGTTCACCAGTGTTGATTCCACCAGTGCAAGGTGAACCACTCATATTGTATATTTCTACCATGTAAGTGTCCTTGGGAGCATTATTGGCACAGGAAGATAAAACAGGGAAGGAGTGAGCAATACATTACATTAGTCAACCTTTGACAAGCCATGAATTAAATTACACCTTCATTGAAAAAGCTTGCTTGGTAGTAGTGTTCAGTTCTCAAAAGTTGCGACACTATATGCTAGGTCATACAATAAAGCTTGTGGCTAAGATTGATGCACTAAAATATCTTCTAAGTAAGGCAACCTTAACTAGAAGATTGGCCAAATGGGTCATGATCCTGAGTGAGTTTGACATTCATTATGTGGATAGAAAGGATATAAAAGGATAGGTAATAATAGATCAGTTGGCAAAAGCACCGATGCAAGCAGAGAATCCAATACACATTGATTTTACTGACGTTGATGTATTCATAGCAGCCATTAAGTAGTTATGGGCACTCTATTTTGATGGATCCTACACTCAACATGGATTGGGGGTAGGAATTCTTATCATCACACTGCAAGGACATACAATTCCAAAATCTTATCAGCTAATGTTTCCTTGCACAAATAACATAGATGAGTATGAGGCACTATTAATTGGAATGAGAATTACAGTAGACTGGAAAATCATAAAACTACAAGTTTTTGGTGATTCATAACTTGTCATAAATCAAATCAATGATGCATATCAAACTAAAGATGACAAGTTAATTCCTTACAAGAAAATGGTGGATGATTTCAAGAAATACTTTGTTGATATCAAGTTCACACAAATTCCGCATGTTGATAATAAAGTTGCAGATGCCATGGCTATAATTGCATCACTGCTCCAGCTCCCAGAGAACCAAGCATGGTACGATTTCTTGATGGAACAATTGTTTTCTCCCACCTATGATAATCTAGAAACTCAAATCATTTGTCACCTAACCAATTCTAATTCTCCCTTATATGGCCAAATCTATGCTTATCTAAAATATACTAAAATTTCATACACAAATCTTCTCATTACACCTTAATTGTTGACATCTTGTACCGACGTGGTCTTGATGGTACCCTCCTTCGATGTCTCAAACACGATGAATCGAAAAAGGCCTTACAAGATGTACATGGTGGTATTTATGGGACACATTCAAGTGGACTAACCTTAGCCAAGAAACTTGTTAGAATGGGTTACTATTGGCCAACCATGGAGAAAGAATAATTCATCTTTGTGAAGAAATGCTCAAAATGTCAAATTCATGGGAATCTCATTCATGCCCCTACTCAGGAATTAAAACCCTTCACCACAACATGGCCTTTTTCTTAGTGGGGATTGGATTTGGCTGGAAACATACATCTGTCATCATGAAATAGACACAAGTACATTATCATAGCCATTGAATACTTTACTAAGTGGATTGAAGGTGTTCCCCTAACAACTGTTACTGGAAAAAAATTTCATCATTCATTTTGAACTATATCATATGTCGATATGACATTCCCAACTCCATTATTACAAATAATGGAAGACCTTTCAAAAATCAAGATGTTGATGAACTTTGTGAAAGATTTAACATCCAACATAGGTTCTCTACACCTTATTATCCACAAGGGAATGGCCAAGCAGAGGCTTCAAACAAAACAATTCTAAAGATTTTGAAGAAAATAGTAAATGATGCCGGTTGTGATTGGCATGCCCAATTAAATCCAACATTATGGGCATATAGAACAAGTATTCACATGCCAATAGGTGCTACCCCATATGCCCTGGTCTATGGAGTAGAAGCTATTTTTCCATTAGAAGTTGAGATTCCTTCGCTTCGAGTATCACTAAAGGGGCTAATAAATGATGAAGATTACAGGGTATTAGATTGCAAGAGCTGGAGCTACTTCATGAACGACGTCAAAATGCATTTAATCATTTAAAGGGATATCAACAAGTTATGTCCTACAGCTACAATCACAGAGTCAAACCATGAGCTTTTCAAGTAGGTGACTTAGTTCTCAAAGAAAACCCTCATAATCAACAAGATCGGGAAAAGAAAGGAAAGTTCAAGCCAAATTGTTTGGGCCTATTCGTTATCATTGCAGCATATGGATTGGGGGCATATCAGTTGTCAATGTCGAAAGGGGAACTGTTTCAAGATCCAACCAACAACATTCACCTGAAGAAGTTTTATGTCTAAAAAATATAAAAAATAGTATAAAAAGTCCTAGAAAAATATCAAAAACAATATAAAGAGTCATGGAAAAATTCATAAAAAACTAGAAAAATGTGTCATTATGGTGAAAACCTGGAAAATAGGCATCTTTTGACATAGCAAAAATAAATAAATATATAAATAAAAAATCAAAAAAAGTGCAATAAAAACAAATGGCGAAAACATGGAAAATAGTAACTCTTTGTGATTTGGTTGGCTCTCTCATTTATTAGCATACATTTTGCATATCCATCTTTCATCGACATCACATACATGCCTAGCCATCACATCTGCATCATGCATCCCAACATTTCCTTGAAACGACAAGGATTTCATCATGGCTTGATGATTAATGTTACCCTTAGCAGTAGTTTGTGTCTAATCAGGAGTTAGAGTATAGGATCATTGGGGGAATTCGCTTCTTGGGACCTTTTGGCAGGCAAATGACAACACATGTCAATTATTGGAATATTAGAAACAACAAATTTATCCATTCAAAACTAGGTCTAAATGACTATTTGATAGAAAACTGAAACAAATTGGATGATCTAAATCTAAATAAAATGAATGACGAACTTAAGGCGTAAGTTGATTTGTTGTTTTGACATTTGATTATATCATATCTTTGGAGTGATTCAATGTTGTACTGAACTAGGATCACAAGGAAGGAGTATGATTTTTCTTTGGTTGCTGTCTAAAAGCTAATCACTAGTACTGTGAAAAATTTTCATGGGACATGCTCTACAACGTATCATTGATGACATTTCAGAATGGGCATAGGAAAATGGTTAAATTTTGTCTTTTTCTGCAAACAATACTCAGGTCATCTTGGTTCAATTATACCTTGATGCTTGTATTAACTTGCTACATCAAACATCATGGAAGTTTCACTTAGGTCATCATCAGTGCTAATATCCCCTTTGATTCTTGTACTAACTTTCAACATATCAAAAGGCTCAATGATGAAAATTACATGCAAAATTGACTCATGGAATGACAAATAGGAGAAAGGTTCATTTTTGCATTCTAGGTTTGCATGATTCATTTAGATTTGCATTTGGGACTGTATAATAGATTGTTGGAGGTTTCAAATACTTCATATATCTTTTAAGACATCAATTGAGTATAATGGACATTTATTACATCTCATTTCATTATCATTTTTCATCTCTCATTCTTCATTTAGGTTATCATTATCATTTCATTTGCATTTATCATATTTCCATTATCACATCATTTGTATCATTATTCTTCATTATCATTATTAGGTCTTATTCATTTTATCATAAACATTATCCATATTAGATTGCATCGCATCATTTTACATATCATTCATTATTGCATATCACTTGTTAATCATTCATCTCATCATTTATATTTCACCTCATTTTCACATCATTTGCATTATCATTCATTTAACATCATTTGCATAACCATACATTAATAAAAAGAAGGATGCATCCATTGCATACATTTCCATTACATACATCATGTAGGAAAATCATTTATATTACATCATATCCTCATGTTAGAAATCATTTCATAAGATCATTTCATCATAAAGAAGATTCATTTACATTATAAAAATTGCATCATTATAGATCATATCAAAGTGCATATATCATCATCCATAAGCATGCATAATCATAAACCACATAGCATATAGAAGCAAAAATGCATACATAAATCAATGACACATCCATATCAAATCACCATTGCATATCATAATCTCATCAAAATAAATGTCCATGTGTACAAAGATATCAAATGTCTGAACAAGATATATGTAAAATACAATGGCAAGATGTATCCATAATCATCACTGAGGGGCATCTGGATGTGGAGCATGACTACTACTGCTTCTGGAGGTGGCAGGTCTCAATGGGTCTTTGCTGCCAGAAGCACTGATCTCTAGTCTGACAGGTCATCCCACACTCTTGGTGGCACTCCTAGTGTGACTACATGAATGGGTCCATGACCGAGTGCCTGATTGAGTATAGGCTATCCTCTGCTCAGTAGGTACTGCCTTAAAATATCTCATCTGGTAATACTTACTTGACGAGAAGCCTCTAGTCCCTCTGCCACAACCTCTCCAATGGAGGTGCTCTCAATTGACCTGAGGAGTCTCTCTGCTACTCCCTTTTCCTGAATACACCGCTCTTTGAAGCTGTCTCACTTGGCTGTAAGCTGTGCTACCTGTGGGTTAGGAGGTGGTGGCTGTGCAATCTATGCTTGTAACTGGCTAATGGTGATTTTTTCCTGTGCTAGTTGAATCCAAAGAGTCTGAACCTCTTCCTACATACTATCCATCTATCCTTGTGACTGAGCTCTGATATTAATACGTGGATCCGAACTACTTGGCTAATCCACCACTCTAGCTATGTGATGCCTCGTCCTGAAGGGAATATCAAAGAAAAATATCTGTCTACCACCGCCACCACCTTTGTCATCCCATCATCATCACTGTCATCGGAGTTGTTTGAGTCCTCCTCCTCATCAATATCCATGGCCACCCCGCCTATATCCTCTACCCCATGTGGCTTCCCTGCTTGTGCTTGTCCGTGTGCCTATGCCTATGTTCCAGCCTCTACCTCTGCCTATGGCTACCAGCATGCCCATTGTATAATTGGTCCACCTAATAGTGGAGTAGGCTCATCTAGACTAGTCAACCTAGGAAACAAATGTGAGTAGAAGTGGGCAGCATAATCATTCGTCATGTGTGCATCTATAACCTCTAGATGAATAGCCCAAAAATTTGGCTGAAGCTCTGTATACTCTACCCTCTCAGCCTCGTATGTGATGAAAGGACCTCACTCTAGAACATCCTCTTGATGCCTGACATAATGGGCCACACCGTGTGACATCATCTGGACCCATCTGTATTGCCTCAGTACTCTCATAACCAAAAACTACTCAATAATAAAGGGGGTGCAGCTAATCATGTATCTCGCTATCCCACAATAAGGTAGCTCTATATCATCCTCATCCCTTGCCTCACAATCAAGATATGGTCTCCAGATGACTGTATCCATATCATCCAATATACGTCGCCAGTACTCTAACTTTCCCAACATAGGCTGGACAAGGGGACGTGTGTATGCATATACATATGGGTAACCAAGCAGATGATCTCTCTTAACATTAGGGTAGGTGATGGCAATGTGCTCCCATGCCCAAATATGAAGAAGGGTAACTCTAGACGAGATACTCTTCCCATCTGTATATACCACTTGATCAAGATCGTGGTATAGATGGGAAAGCATGCAGGATCCCCATGCATATCTAGTCTGATGGACAATCATATCCTCCAAAATCTGACCCCAGCCTACTGATAGTCTCTTTGACCTATGATCAGGACAAGGAAGCCACCAATGAAACCTGCTAGAACTAACGGAAGTGGGGCATAACTCTATATCATGTCTCTCCATGCAATCTCATACCCACCAACATGAGGATCCTGGAAGACTCTCCATAAGGCATCTATCCCTCCAATC